>JAHWFP010201754.1:0-34763 GCA_023313725.1 Lithobius niger | reverse complement strand
TTCAACACCAACCACTGCCTTGTGATGTGTTGTTCGAGCTTCCACAGCCTTCACCCACCATTTAGAGAATGATCCAGTGGGCAAGATGATGCTGCTATACTGTTTGCTGCGTACAGCACGTATTTTATCCACATCTTCTTCACCAGGAAAAAGTTCATGTGGGTCAACCCTTCAACACTCCTCGTGTCGGGTTGGAATCTCTCCAGAATGCACTTCAAGCAGGAAGTTTCCCATTCAACACCAAACACTGCCTTGTGATGTATTGTTTTGAGCTTCCACAGCCTTCACCCACCATTTAGAGAATGAGCCAGTGGGCAAGATGATGCTGCTATACTGTCTGCTGCGTACAGTGCGTATTTTATCCACATCTTCTTCACCAGGAAAAAGTTCATGTGGGTCAACCCTTCACACTCCTCGTGTCGGGTTGGAATCTCTCCAGAATGAACTCAGGCAGGAATTTTTCCGAGTCAACACCAAACACTGCCATGTGACGTGTCGATTGAACTTCAACTGCCTACGTCCACCTTCTCGCTATGTGCACCAAACTCACTCACTCACTCCCCAACAACACTTCCAGCTGCCACATGGGGATGCACCCGAGCACTTCCATTCGCTGCACTAGTTTCACGAAGGTAATGAGCGATGAAGGTGTTCTTGTTGGTCCAAGAGCAGGCTGCAAGCACATCATCTAGGGGGGTACCAGACGCGAAGGCCCAAGACGCAGCCAAAGCCCTCAACTCGTGGGCCCTCACACTCGCAGGGACGTCCAGATGGTCCGGCCCTTGTTCATACGCCCGCTTGATGACCTCACAGATCCACTTCCCTATCTTTGCTGGCGACAGTGGTAAGGGAAGCACACCTCCAGACGCTTGATCCCATTGCAAAAACAACGGAGTGAGTGTGGATTTTGCTCGGTGCGAACGTCCAGACTGCTCCGTCAAACTGGTTTTGTCCATGTAAAGCCGGAGGGCCCGGACCGGGCATTGGGTCCACTCCGTACCCCCTGGATCAGCCACTGGCTTCATGGCCTTAATTACCAAAGATTTCGGGGGCACATCCGGTCTCTGGTTCTTTGCACGGAAATCCGCTGGGAAACCCAACGACACGGAGGACCCGTCTTGAGCAAAACGGATGTACTTTTCATCTCTCACCAGAGCAGCCAGTTCGCTCTGCCGAGCTGCCGAAGCCAGAGCCACCAAGAATAGGGTCTTCTGCGATAGCAGGAGTAACGAAGCTGAACCCAGAGGTTCGTAAGGTGCCAATTCCAAACTACCCAACACCAATGGTAAGTTCCATCTGGGAAACAATTGCTTAACCCTTGGGCGTGCATTCACAAAGGCCCGAACCAGCCGTGATACGTGTTCACTGGTCACCAGCTTCTTCCTTCCCAATGCCGACAAGACGGAGTTGATGGCCGAACGATACCCCTTGATGGCCGTCGGGGACAAGCCTTTGACAAATCGTTCTTCCAGGAAAGATGACAAAGCGGCTTCGGTCGGGTCCGTCGGATCAATCCCCACCTTCTGGCACCAGAAAAACCAAATTTTCCATCGGACGTCGTAGTTTTTCCTCGTCGAAGACCGCAAACAACCCAACATCCGCTCTGAAACTCCAGTGGTGAAACCCTCTCTCCCCAAACTCGCCATTACAGTTTCCACCCGTGAAGATGAAGCATAGCAGGGCACGGGTGGGTCGTCGCACCTCCGTGCTGGGTCAGGATAGAGTCCGAGAGGGGCAGGGGGAGCGGGTCCTCCTTCGACAGTTCCACTAAGTCGGGATACCACGACGCAGCTGGCCAGAGTGGGGCTACCAGAATGTATTCTCCCGGTGACTTGCGAATCTTGTTTAACGACGTTTGTAGCAGCGAGAACGGAGGAAACAGGTAGGCTGACAGACCCGTCCAGTCGATGGAGAGAGCGTCCGTGGCCCACGCTGTCGAGTCGGGGAACGGGGAGACAAATTGTGGGAGCTGGCGATTGAAACGAGTCGCGAACAGGTCCACCCAGGGCTTCCCCCACTTCAGAAATAAGCCCTGGCACAGTCTGGGATCAAACATCCACTCCGTTGTGGGTGGTCTTTGACGTGACAGCTCGTCCGCTAGAACATTGAGCTTCCCTGCTATGTGACGTGGAAGCAGGTTGAGGTGCAGGGCTTCGCACTGGTGAAACAATAAGGTGGTCTCTTCCATCATTGACCAAGAACGAGTCCCTCCGCCTTTCTTCACGTGTGCCACTGTTGTGGAGTTGTCTGTCATGGCTACCACCGTTTTCCCGTACAAAACATCTTTCCAAGCATGCACGGCCAGGCGAATGGCTCTCATCTCCAAAACATTGATGTGTAGCTGACTCTCCTCTTCCGACCACACACCTGCCGTCATGAGTCCCCCGAGGTGAGCTCCCCAGCCCGTGGAAGACGCGTCCGTAAAAAGGAGGCCGTCCGGCGTCGGGTCCTGAATCGGCACACCCCGGCTGGTATTGAGTGGGTTGGCCCACCATTGAACGGTTTCCACCGGCAGATTGTCCAACGAAATCACATCTCGCCAGGACCGGCGAGGTTGCCATTCCAGGTTCCTGAACCAATGCAATGGACGGACTCTCCATTCTCCGTAGGGGACCAACTTGGCACAGGAATCGATGACTCCAATCACTGATGCCAGATCTACTGCCGTTATCTCGGTTGCCAGCTGTAACTGATCCATTCGATCCCGCACTTTCATCACGCGCTCCTGCGATGGCCGAACCGTGAACTCCTCCGTATCGAACTGAGCTCCGAGGAACACAAACTGTTTGCAAGGCACCAACCTGGACTTCTCCAACTTGACTCCCAGCCCCAAGGCCGCAAAGACATGTCGACACCTTTCCGATTGCCACCTGAGCACATCCTCCGACTGGTGGCGGAGCAACCAGTCGTCGATGTAGGCGTGCGCCCGAACGCCCTTCCGATGCAGAAACCCCAGGACCGGACGTAGAACCGCGGTGAAGACATTAGGCCCTGTTGAGATCCCAAAGGGAAGGACACGATACTGATACGAACGGCCCCCTACAAACAGGCGAAACAGATGCCGAATCTCCGGGCGCAACGGAATGTGCATGTAAGCGTCCTCGAAATCGATGGCAATCGTGAAGTCGTTTGGTTGCAACGCGTCTCGGACAGTCTGAATCGTTTCCATCTTGAAGTGCTGTTTCTCCAGGTATCGGTTTAGCACAGTAAGGTTGAAAATTAGCCTGCTTCCACCGCCTTTCTTCCCAATCACACGTGCTGGACTCCAAAACCCCTTCGAGGCGGCGGGGACCGGCTCTATCGCACCCTTGTCCAGCAAAACCATCACCTCTGCCTGAAGTTTCGCATCGAACGGACGGTTGGTGATCCAAGGCGGGGGTCCCAGAGTTAGTGCTGGTCTGGATACAAATGGTGGCGAATAGCCTCTGCCTACAACGGAGAGAGTGAACACGTCGTCGGTGATGAGTTTCCAGTTGTCCACATGACGACGAATCCTTCCCCCCACCTGCCGGTGAAGAGGGGGAAGGTGAGGGGGAAAAACGTCAATACTTGCTCCTGCGGGGATGACCCCGAAAAGATCCTCTTCCACGTTGCGAGGATCCACGAATGCGTCCCCTCCCCTGAGAGGGTGCAACCCCGGGAAAGGGCGATCTTGACCGGTTCGAATTCAAACTCTTCCTCTCCTGCGGCATGGCCTGGTGCTGATGCTTCTCCGGCTGCTTTGACTGAGCCTGCCTCTTTTCCTCCGGGTAGCTTCTAATGGACGACGGGAAAACCCCAAATTTCCTCTTCTTTGGCCAAGGGGTCTTTGGTGGAGGCATAGCTTTGTCCTTAAGCTCCGGGGCCAATGATAGCAGCTTCCCATCAAACAGATCCTCCGAGCGATGAATGGGTAACAACCGCAGTTGTGTAAGCACGTCCGTGGGGGTGTTGATAGCCGACTGCAACACCGCGTCTCTCCTCCGGAAGACCATATTCATCAAAAGCCGAAATGCCCAGGCGAACCCGTCCTTCTGAAACGAAAAAGCCCTCTTAGTTAGGCCACAGAAGTCCCTAACAGCCGGGTCTTCAGCCAGCTCCGGGTGCGAGGACACAAGACGCTTGACAGCAACAGCCGACGCCGAGAACGCAATCTCCGCATGAGAGTTAGCCCGTACAGTGTTCCTTAAAAGTGCCTCATCCTCTTCATAGTATGCCATTGGAATGGATACCGCCGCAGGTACCTTCAAAATGGAATTTGCCTCCATGGGCTGGGCTGTCCGCACAAAATCCGCCGCTTCAAAAGTCTCATACCGACGCTTATTCGGCGCACCCCGGCCCGTCGACTTGAAAAACAGGTTGCGATGGCGCGGGTCATGAGGGAGTGGAGGCTTCGACGCCGACACACGCTTATCTCCTTTCCGAGTCAGGCTCTCTACATTCAACAACTGGCGAAAAGCCACCTCCGACTGAGGGATGTGAATGGGAACACTGCGAGCGCCCCCCGCATTAACGAAGGGCTCCTGTGGGGGGTCCTCCGGATCCACAGCAGGTGGCACAAACTGTCGACAATAGCCAGAGTCTTTCAAATTCCTGTAGACAGCCGCAGAAAAATCCTCCCATGGTCCAAACTCGGGGCCCTCGTCAAATAAATCGAAGCGCTCTCGGCTCCCTCCCTCCTTGGAGTTTACAGATTTGTTGCTTTTCGAATGTCCACTTGCTTTAGCAACATTGCCCCGCACTAACAGCGCCGGTTCAGACACGACCGTCTGCTGTCGTGCAGCCACAGACCCTATGCCAACAGCCTCATTCAAATTACTCACCGAAGGCAGCTTCCCGGCAGCAATAGCTTCAGTTTCGTTACTACAACGCTTCTCCTTCGTGACCGCAGTAGATGGCAGCACTTGACTACACGATGGCACAACCGGCGATTGGCGATTGGTGAGTGCTGCCTGAGCAAAAAACGCCGCTATCTCTTCCCGCAGTAAGGCGAAACCCTCGGCATTAGCTTTGCGCTGCTCGGCCGCCAGCTCGTCACGTAATAAGTCCATCCGAATTCCTAAATCCAATTTTCCAGCTTCCCGTACGGCACCCACGATCAATTCCAAATTCCCTGGGTCAATCGGAGACCGGGCCAACAAGGAAGACACAGCCGACGATGACGAATCAATCTCCACTCCGTCCACATTAGGCCTAACCGCAGCGTTCGCAACATCACGGCCCAGATGAGCCGCCACAGTCTCATCTGATAAAAATACGAGGGGAGCATTAATATCAGTGCTTAAAAGTTCTAACCGACGGTCAAGAGGAGTTTTAGATCCCGAAGCAGAGTCCAACAACGCCTTTTTTTCCAACTGCACTCGACGCTGATCAGTTTTCTTCCAGGTATGCAGAACCTTCCTCACCACATTCTTGTCCATAAAATCGCATAAACCACACGTAGATTCCATGAAATTACAAGGCCGACACTTGCGACAGGCGGGGTGAATATCCAGAGGGGTTTTCTTGCACGTACACACGGGAAATTCTCCCGACTCCAGCATACGACGCAGTTTATTAGTGTCCGCCATTTTGAAAAGAGTCGGCGATTGGCGATAGAATCTCGGGCAGGGAACACAAACGCCGGCGATTCCCAACGAAAAGCACCAAGAGCGGAGCACAAATCACACGTCCGCACTGTTTCATACCCGAAACGAAGTGTCATTGTTGGGCTGGCGCTGGCTTGTTGGAGGCAACGATTGTTGCGCACCAAGTGGCAGATAGGCTAACCTCATTGCATTGCAAGTGTTTTAAACTTTTAAGGGGTTTAAAAAATCGGGTAGAAAAGCAAATCGAAAACGATTTTAGCACATACTAGAGGTTAGTATTTTACAGATAGTAAGAAATTAAATGCGTGCAATGAAAAATGGTTAAATGGTGAAAGAATACAAGAGCAGTTTGATCAGACCAGGAAGGAATCCCCTGCAAAACCCTTACTGGTAAGCCAAGTGTTAAGACTACCAGGTTTATGAATTGGGGACATTCACTCAGCTGGCCATGCCTTCCAACACAACTTGGTGCCCATCAGTCTCGCATGCAATTCAGGTTCTTTGCTTTCAGTTGGTGAAAAGCCCACCAATGCATGTAGCCCAGCAACAACATTTCCTTACTTAAGAGCACAAATAAAACTTGATTTACCATTCCCCAGCATTAATTGGTAAATCTGTTTTTATCCCGAGAATGAGTGAATTTTTACTTAAGGTCATTTAAAAAAAGAAAGTTGTTTCTCGGACGGAAAAAAAAAATTTTCCATGCGGGCGGGCGGTTTTTTTTTCAACCACACCAACAACAATAATAATTGCTGTTGTTAAGAGTAATAATAGATAGTAGTAATAAGAGTAATAATGATATACCTCTGATCCCTATTGTTGGTGTGGTGCTCGTGATGGTTTTTTGTCTGGCGGCTCGGAATCGTATTTTGTTGCAAGCGCCGCGGTAAATAGCAAGGAAAACGAAAAAAAAAAGGTCCGTGCGGCGGCTTTTAAGCGGTGCGGCGATGCCTGAGAAACAACTTTTTTTTTTAAATGGCCTAAACTTCAACACAATACACGACTTAAAAACGTTGGTGTAAATTTTCGAAAGTCAATCAATCACTGGTATTTTGTGCTTCAACATCGACTTTCTTCATCAGGCTTCTTGCGATTGCAATAACTTATTATTGCATCGGGACGGTTTGTTGACATTTGCGTTCAAATTCGTCCCTCGTGACCACTGATCTTTATAATCGTTCTCTTCGCTGTCTGGATGGTTGCTTGCCACTTGATGTCCAGTGATTGACTTTGGAAAATTTGTACTAGTGATCGAATGACTTTTGAAGAGTTGTACTAGTGATTGAATGATGTTCGAAAATTTGTACTAGTGATTGACTTCCACCACGTTCTAAAGATCGTCAAGAAAAAGCCATCAACAGTTAAGCCAAGAAAATAATTTTCAACGTTGCTCGTCGATTTCAGCAAGATATATTGCCCAACAGTGCCTTCTTTAGCCTTTGGAAGAATCTCCCTAAGCATGATTGTTGATACAACAAAGATTTTTTTTTAAAGCAACAAAAAAAGTTGTTCTAGAACCAAAATGACAACAAACCCTTTTTTCGGCTGCCTGATAGCGGTAAGAGGCTGACTTTCTGTTTTATCTCGTAGTCGTATTGAATAAACGTTCATTTCCCACTTTTGTTTTCTAAATAAATAATGTACAAAAAAAAAAAAACTACCCCCCCCCCCGGCATAAAATAGCATGCCATGATTTGTAGTGTAAGGACCCCTGTATGCTAGTGATATCGAGCCTTAGACTTCCAACAGCTGTTGCAGATTATTACCATGTTATAGTTATTAAAAATACGGTTTTCTTTAATAGTGAAGGTTGCAGTTTTTCTCATCACACTTCATCAGTGAGCTTAGACCTAGAGAGAGGTCCCAGTCTGGGAAGAGTCTTCTAGTTGCAAGTCTTTCTATTTTGAACGTTTTATCAGGGTTGAGATGCGATAGTCTTCTAGTAGATTATCTTTTCCTGCGGCTTTTAGACGCCGTTTACGGAAGAACGGTGTACTAAGAAGGTCCTTTTAAGCCCGAGTCAAAGACATCCTATAAGTGGGATCGAACGGATTAGTTTTCCGTAAGCGTCACCAACTAAACCATTTATTCCAGCGACTGTCATAAATTCTGATTGGTTTGCTTGCGATCCTAATGGCTTACTCTTCAAGAATTCCTGCCTCTTTGAGAAATCCGATGATAGTAGCCACCCACGTAGTTTCAAGGCACCGATGTTTGGGAGGAGGAGACTCCCATTCTTCTGTGACAGTTAAGGGTGTACAGAATGAAAATTTTTCAGCCGAACAGACCTTAAATAAGCCGAACACTGAACACTTCCGAACCGAACAAAAATGTACCAAACCAATCTATCTTAAACTAAAATGTAAAAACTCTTCACAAAGATTCATCAGAGCACAAGTTCCTTAACAAATGTTGGTATTTTCACATGGACTTGTAAGTCCAAAGATATTGAAACTCTGTTTAAACATAAAAAAAATCTCCACTACTTTTACATTTTCCCTTATAACTTCTGAACCATTAGAGCTAGGAACTTGTGATTTGGACTAACAGAAAGCTGGTGAAAACACCTTCAACATGGCGTATTCAAACATCAAAATAATAATAATAATAATAAGATTGTTTAGCCGATTGTAAGAGTTCGGCAAGGAGACGGAAGGGCATGGCCGCTGACACCGTTCCCATTTGAATCCGTCAATTAGAAGTGAAAATATGTTCGACTTGGTATTTTGCGTTTGAACGACCGAACACCATCTGTTCGGCCATGTTCGGTTCGGTACATCCTTCGTGACAGTAGGTCTGAGTTTTCTGGCTTGTCTACCAGACGTTGTATGAGCAGAGGGAACCAGGCTTCCGACGGCCAGTTTGGAGCTACGAGAATGAACAGGCCCAGCGTTGACTCAATTTTCTGTAAGATTTGTGGTAGCAGCTTGAATGGTAGGAAAAAGTAGCCAGCCAGATTATTCCATGTTGCTGACATGGCATCTACTGGCCATGCTTTGTAATCTAGGACTGGGGTGATGCAGTGGATTAGTCTGGCACTGTGCCTCATGGTAAATAGGACTAACATCAGCGTTCCCCAAATTGTGAAAAGAAATTTTCACCCTCCCGTGGTTGGCTTGTGACGGCTGGAGAGAGAATCCACAATCATGTTTCCGCTCCCTGCACTGTGGAGGGAAAGAATAGTTGTTCCTAGCCTGATGCAAGTCTTGAAATAATTGATGTGATTTCGTAATGGTTTCTGCATTTTGTTCTCCTCCTTTCCGGAGACATGCGACAGCTGTCGTATTGTCTATTTGGACTTGTATAACTTTTATTGAGATTGTGTCTTGGAAGTGATTGAGGGTTTTTAAGACTGTCTTGAGTTCTAGAACATTGATGTGATCCAAGTCCTCCGATATCCATAGACCTGATGCTTTTTGGCCACCAATACGGATCCCCAGTGATCTATTGATGCGTCTGTCAAGATGATTAGGTCTGGCCGGGGTTCGTGAAGCGGGACTGCTTAGGACAGGACACGGAAGTCTGGTCACCACAGAAGAGTTTCTATTGGGAAGTTTTCGTCTATGGCGTGTGCAGATTCTCCAGGATTTTGGCTTGATCCCCAGGTGTCTATGCGATAGTGGTGAAGGGGTCTGGCCTTTCATCTTCTATATGGTACTAGGTTTGTCATTGAATGTAGTTTCTGAATTAGACTTCTGTCAATTTCAAGGACATGTAATCTCTGCAATTTAACTGAAAGAGTAATATTTTTTTCTTCAAATGGTAGGTACACAATCACTAACTGTACCAAAAACACCCAATTAATTATTGCAAAATCGAGTAAATGCAGCACAACGTCACGTTTCCAAAAATTGCACAAAATCTACTGCAAATTGGCTTTGTTCGAACAAGAAACCAAAACATTACTTTAATTTTAGTGATAATCAAGACAGTATAATTGATAACTAGTCACCGAAATGAAATTCCAGGAGCAGTTTTCACTGACGCAATGTTCAGGTGAGTGTTGCACCTATCAAAGCTGTTGGTTCCAGGTTGTCTGGGGTTGGCAGCAGTTGATCACTATCAACCATGTACATGTTGCATACTTTATGTTATTTTGGCACCTCATGTTGTTCATCTCTATTTTCTTGCTCATTGGACATTTTGCTATTACCATACAAAACCAAATGGTGGAAAGGAACTATGGAGACTGTCCAGTCGTTTTGTTTGAGCGATAAGATGGATTGAGTCCAGGGTTTCCATTTTGAAGTAAGAGTTTTCCATCTTTCGATTAAGGGTTTTATTGAAGATCAGTCATTCTCCTCTAGATTTTTTTGGTCTTGGAAAGATTGACCTCTAGAAGAAGAGAAACTTTTTATTTGCTAAGGGGTGTAGTTCCTGCCCCTCTTCCTTGAAAGGACTGCTGATTGTAGTATCGGTTTGTACTTCGCCCATCTATGAGGATTGGTTTTTGATTTTCGGCTAGTCAATCTTGTAGTTTTGCTTAGAGTAGTATTTGTAGGGCTGCTTGTCAGATCGTTGTCTGGGGTTTGGATTTCCTTGCCACATCAAGTTGAGCTAATTTGGGAACCAATCCCATAAATAAGGTTTCCATCTTGTGGATGTGATGGTTCTGAAGTCCGTGTTTCGTAGAATCGTTGAGATTTGGTGCTGACTGTAGTACTAAGTCACGTAGTTAGAGCATGGAATTAAAAAGGCCTTACGTTAACCAATTCATTGAATGGAAAGACGTAAAGCAGACTCTCTTGAAGACTTCATTGATTAGAACCACCAAACGTTTTGCATCAGTAGGTTTCTCTCTGGGAAAAATTTTTCAGAAGTGCATTGGCTGCGGTGTGCAGGACATTTACTTGTAAACCAACCAGCTCTAAGGCCTAGACGCAAGATTTTGTCGTTGTCGTTGTCCAACTATTCTGGGAATTTGCGTACTAAAATCTAGTTTAACTTCAGAGGTCATGAACTAAGATTGGGTGTAAGTTTTAAAGTATTTTGGGTTTGCAGCACCATTGCCAAAAGGCTTAAAAAAACCAATTCTCTTTCCCAGGCAGGTTCCTTGTACAAGGCAGGTTCCTTGTAAAGTTCCAAAGGTCCTCCTGTTCATCTCAGAACACCACCGTTGCGTAGGAGATTAGTCAAAAGGATCGTAGATTGTTCTGACACAGAACGTTTCCTTGGGATCCGCTCTCGAAGGCCAAAGCCAAAACTGATGGTTAGACCTATGTTTTTCGAAGGATAATTATTAGAAGAAGGCTTAATAAGAAACTGTCAGGGGAATACCGGAAGGGTCCACATTGTCATGGTATAGGAGGCATTTTCAAAGTGGGTATGTCGTGATGCATCATCTGAGTCATAATGAAATCGAGAAGAGAGGTTTAGATCTTCAGCGATATCTTCAAAGAATTCCTGTCTTCACTTATTAAGAGTTCTCTTTATTTTCATCATTAGAGTGAGGAAGTTTTCGTGCTTGATCGGGTAATGCTTTCGCTTTCGTATTCGCATCCGCTTCCTCCTTTGTTTCGCTCTCTCTTACTTACTTAGTATTTACTTTCGTAAGAAGTCTTTTGTTGCGGTTTCATTTCCTTTTGCTTTCACATTTGGTTTCTTTCGCCTTTGAATAAAATGCTTTCGCTTTCTCTAAGTCCTCAGTGTAGATTGCCGAGCGGCAGGGATCGAAGAATGAATAGATCGCGAGATGCGGCTGTCAGTGCTGGTGGAACGGCAGTAGCGGATTTTTCCCTTGGTTCGCTGTCAGGCTGCGGGAAAGAAAATACTTTCGTTTCGGAGGGTAAAGAACGGTCGACCCATGTTCCAGCATAATTGAAGCTTCCTTCAGGAGTGGCGGCAACGAACCAGTTGTCTGTTGAACTGAATGGTCTGACATGGTGAGGTCATGTAGAGGATGAGACGGGTTTCCAGTTACAATGAGCAGCTCAAAAAGCTTCTTGATTTCTGCTTTAGGTAATGTCCCCTGCGAAGTTGACAAGGTGCAAGTAGAGGTGCCCAAGTCCGAGGCGTTGATTCGGGAGCAGGAACTGACTGTGAGGTCTAAAGGCTAGTTTTTCTTAGGGAGACGATATTTGCTTGGTTTTGATGATTTGATCTTCTTTACTCAGTTGGGTTTTAGTTTCGACTTCAATTTTGAGTATTTAGCTTTCGTAGTAGCAATTTTCTGGCACAAGGACTCATGATTGGCAATCGACGAGACAGATTATTGAGCCAAGGAAGTGAAGTCGTCATGGAAAAGGAGGAATTCCAAATTCTCATTGACGGAAACAAGTTGATCTTTTGTTAAACTGGCTTGTGCGAAAAGAAAATCACGAAGACCAATGAAAGTTTCTGCTCTTGAGGCGGTTGGAAAGCCAATAGAGGATGCATCCAAGAAGGAACCAAGAAGGGCCACAGGTCTCTTGGAACGAGTGAAGTCGAGGCCAGAGGACAAGTTGCAGGACGGGTTCAATGAACCGACAATGCGGGGAGGGGGGATATGAGAAATGATGGCAGGCCAAATCTGAAGACGGTATAACGGTGCAATCTTCTTTTGAAGCTTAAGAAGCTGATTGTCTGGGCAAATCTCGGCAAGAAGGATGAGAGCAGGACGATGAATGAGAGGGCGCAACGTGCGGAGTACAAGAGCTAGGACCAGCCACGTTCCTTAGCCATCGATGAATGGTGAATAGAAGCTCTTGCTTTAGTTATCTTGAAAATTAAATGCATGAGGGAGAAGAAGCCATCCGAACACAGTGGGCTCCAGAGAATAAAAAATTTTCTTATACACCTCGAGCGCTTTTATACTAGTATGGAGGGGAGTGTACGTGTGGCATGCCTCGAAATAAGGATTTCATGCTCGTGGCAAAATTTGCCATGCGCAATCTTCATCTCTTGGCAGTGGTGTTAACTTCCACCACAGCACATTTTCTGTGATTTTTAGTCCCACAGAGCAGCCCTTAAACAGTCAGGTAAAACAGTATTTTGCCGGCCCTTTGCACGGCCGGCTGAAAATTGTTTCTATTGCCTGGAGGAAACATACATTACCTGTAGATTAGGGTTTGACCGAGTCCGGGTAATGCTATTCTATTTTTGACCCGGCTCGGACTTGGTAAAAATTCGACAGAGTCCAAACAGGGTAACTTACTAATTATTTGTTGAAAAAAATAGTTTTATTTTCATAGTTTTATTTATACCTTCTGGATCCCCCTACAACTACTTGCAATGCAACAGATATTCATTAATGTGCACAGAAAAACTCAGATAAATTGCTTTAATAGTTTCTGAGAACCAATTTTTTTTAATTGTGGGCTGTAAACGAACTAAAATTGAAAATCTCCGTGTTGAGAAAACGCGTCCGTAAGTCAGCGATAGTTACGCTAAAAATCGCTGTTTCACACTTCCAACCAACACCCTGCCCAACCAACCCACCCACCCACAGATATCAAATCCGACCTAAACAGAAGCCAACACAGGAACCACAACCAAACCCGCATGGCTCCTTCCCCCTTTAAACTGCAATAAAGTCGCCTAAGCCCTTTCTGCACCTCACACAAACATCAGCAGCGGTCTAAGCTGTAACCTGCACTGATTACAGCAGTATCTAGTTAGGGAAGACCAAGAGACGGATTAGCAAACGGGTCGAAGAGCACATGACAGACGTTGACAAAAAAAGTCAAAGAGAACTGAATTGCGACCAACCATCACTGCCTCCAACATGAAATAGCTTGGGAAAAAACCAAAATGCTACTTAAATCAAACGCACACTTCGAGCCACACCTACGTGCCCTCGAATGCCTTGTTATTCAGTATCTCAGAAACAATGTGAAACTCATGAATATCCAAGAACCCGCACACAAAGGAATAGCCAATCTTACTACGCCAGAGCTCACTGCTGGTTTCTTACAAGTAGAAAGCCTACCTCCCTCCACCACCTAAAGAAGGAGAAGAGAGGGAGCCACTATCAACGTAACTGGCAGTTGGCCCCACTACACGTTTTTTTCAAAACTTAGTGATGTTACGTTAGTGTGCTAATCAAGCAGTGCCTGATGAAGGTGGAAGACTTAGTTGAAATCTATAGTGAATCCTGCCGAAACATGGGACTGTCCCCTTACAAATTAGGAAAATGGCTGTGCGAAGTTATTAAGAGAGAGCATATGACCTAATACCACAGCACATTGTCATACCCGACCAAGTGAGAGCTCATGAAGTCCGGGCATTCGCAGCTTCGTGGTCCTATGGATGCGGCACACCACTTGAAGAAATAGTGGCAACCTGCTCCTGGAGGCATAAAACGACTTTCATAGCACACTACCTAAGAGAGACGAGTGGCGGATGAGGGAAGCAAAGAAGTTCGAAGACATGTAGTTGCAGGACAGACTTTCCAGTAGAGGAAAAGAATGGAGGCGACTTAAGTCATGAGGTGGGTACTATGGTTAGTTACTAATGTCATTTTTGTCTAATCATGAAAACCTTTCCTTGCAGCATGGGTACAAGAATCATGCCCACCGTCCGAGGTGACAAAGTCAGCATGATGACTGAAGGCAAGTATTTTGCAGATAGCAAGAAACGAAAATTTTAATACACATTAAAATTAGTTTTTACTATCAAATAAATACTTACCTTCAGTAAAAACCCAACCCGCCTCTCCCCGCTTCACGATTGCAAGTAAAGGTTGTGCTATATGCAAAAGTGATATGGGAATAAGATGGCGGCCTGGCCTCAACCTGTAGATAGGAGGAGCAGCGCGCCAAGCGGGAGCTGATGACAACTATTTTTTAAATTGAGTCTTAAAAACTTGGTTTTAAGTTTTTGGACAGAGGAGGCTTAAATAAATAAAGCGATTTAAGCTTGATGACTGAAGGTAAGTATTTATTTGATAGTAAAATCTAATTTTAATTGTGTATTAAAATTTACGTTATTACTTGTGCGACTCATCAATTACTTTTTCCCGGTATGTGTGATTTTTAAGAGCACCCTGCCGATAAGCACGTTTTCAGTTTTATGCGCTCCAGCACAACGAAAAGGCAACCTCGCAGGATGTGCGCTGTAGTCAACCGATTTCGTATAATAACAAAAACGATGAGATTGAAATTCAACGCTCCAGAACCAGCTTTTATAAGTTTGTTTAAGGCGAGTCTGCTTCTGCTTCAGGACATCTGCTTCAAGACATCGGATGTTTTCAGTGCTTCAGGGGATTGACACGTCTGGCAGCGACGGTGAATCCCAGACGGTGTAGTCCATTCTCTTGTTTCGTCATATCCCTGAAGTAGTGGCTGATGAAGACGGAATGATTTCTCCATGAGGCGGCTTCCATGATGTCCGTAATAACGATGTTGTGGAAGGCCAAGAATGCGGATATCGCCCTTAGCTCATGCGCCGATGCCCTAAAATTGATGTCAGGATGGTCATTCTGCAGATGTCTTCATAGGCGTTGTTGATGACCGTTTTAATCCATGAGGCCATCATCGTTGTCGATGTTACACCAAAAGAGGTCGCAAAGGGGAGGAAGAGTTGGTTTCATCCCTTGTGGAATTCCAGGTTTTCTGTCCTTTTGATGTAGCAGCGAAGATCACGTACTGGACAGAGCAGTCTTTCGGGTTCGTCGCCGATGATGTTCCTGAATGCACGGATGACGATTGGCTTCGGGGGGGGGGGGATCGCAGGGTTTTTAGGTTTTGGCTTGAAATGATGTTCTTGGTTTAAGTGAATGGCTGAAAAGTTGTGGAAGAAACAAAAGCTGGGATCAATGGAGTTGTCCCGTAGCCAGAGTTGTAAGGAAGAATGTTTTCCTGGTCAGGAAGTTGAGGTAATAATGTTGAATTGGTTCGTAAGGTGGTTTAAGTAATGAATCCAGTACGATGGAGAGGTCCCAATCTGGGAAGGAGAGACGAATGAATGGGCGTTCAATTTCAAACGATTTGATTAGAGTTGTTATTCGAAAATCGTCACGAAGATCGGAGTTCCCGACCGCCTTCAAGATGGAATTTAAAGCTGATCTGTAGACCAGGATTGTAGATCCTTTTAGGTCTTGGTTGAAGAGGACGTTAAGGAACTTGAGTAGGTCTGGTATAGGGGTCTTGACTGGATCAACTTTCCTTACGATGCACCAATGAAGCCATCGTTTCCAGTGGTTGTCATAAAACCTATTAGTTGATTGTCGGATAGCTTTGCTTGCGATGCGTGTGGCCTGTTCCATCTCTTGGAGGAGTTTGATGATAGTAGCCACCCCGCGTAGTTGTAGGGAGTGGATGTGTTGGTGGAAGTGAGTTGCTTTCCATTGCGAAAGCAGATTTGGAAGCTCTGGCAGACATCTTGGGAGGTCTATCAGGAGATTTAGAAGTTGAGGGAACTGTAACGGACATTGACTCACCCTCATACCTACTTGTGTGCTTGAAACGGTAGTTGACTCTTGTTGGCGCCAAAATCATTTGTTTAACAGCAAGGACTTTTAGGTTTTGCGCCAAAACCATGAGCGGACGTGGAGCAGGAGATCGTGGCCAACAATTCTTGGCCACGTTCTCCTGCACGTCAGCTCATGGTGTTGTTGGCGCAAAACCTAAGTATTGTTGGCCACGATTGGTAAAAACTTTGCTAACCAACAACTGGATTGGTTAATGAACTCACGTGCTGATTGTTTGTCCGGTAGAGCTCTATATCAGACCGGAGCAATCAAGGGCTTGAGAGTCAGGTGTTAAATTCTCGTTGATTCTTGTGTTGAGAAAGAACGTTATAATGTAACCCAAATCTTGTCATGATTATTCCGTATTAAACAAGGTTTAACTACTTCAAGTTTGGCTTCTACATAGAACACACGTTACAGTTGATGGCAGCGGACGTACGCCGAACTACGAAGCCCAGCAGTTTTACCTGAGAACGATCACGAAATTGTCGGAAGAGCAGATGTCAAGCCGGGAAAAAGTTAGTCGACGACGGCAAGCGAAGGACTGCAACCGTGCGGAGATTCAACGGCAGGGACGAAGCTCAAGCCAGACGTGGACGGCAATAAAGAAAACGTGGTCAGCAATCTCAGAGAAAAAAAAAAAAATTGCCAGAAGTTGCTGAAGTCAAACCGGGAAAGTTGGTTGACGACGGCGAGTGGCGATTCAACGGCTGTGACGAAGCTCAAGAAGGCGGCAACAACAAAGCAACGTGGTCGGCGAAAAAATTGCATCCCACGGCGATCAGGTTGGAAGATCGGCTGAAATTGTGGACTAGCATCACGCAAAAATAACTCCAATATCCAGATTGGAGGTTTTTTACAAGAAAATCACCGGAAGTGGTAGCGTGGAAACTCGAAAACTTCAGGGCCACTGGAAGACGTAACGACGACGAACACGCTTCAGACAGAACCGGAAGTGCGTACCGGAAGTGGAAGTGCCTGGGAGAAGAACTCGATAAGCAACAACAGAGTCCAGGAGGGAGTCGTGAACGTCAAGAGTCCAGGAGGGAGTCGTGAACGTCAAGCAGGTCGTATACACATCGATTGTAATATTGTGGCAAATTGAGAAAAACTAACTTGCTGTTTAATTTCATCTGTAATGAAAGATGGCTCGCCTACGATCGATTATTTATTAACAGTAAAACGTTATGGTAACCAAAGTGCAAAGCTTTGCAGTCTGTACTTACCAAAATTGAGGGAAAAAATGGACAGAACGTTGCATTTTTCACGATTCTCAGATTGATTTAATTCTGCCCGAAGAACTAGACCCAAAATTTTGAAACCAGATTGTTTTTGACGATTGCCTTTTGGACAAACAAAAAAACATCGAACGTTACTTCGCTCAAGGACGTCATTCAAAAGCCGATGTTTTTTATTGCAGCCAATCCTACACGAGAATTCCTAAACAAGTGGTCAGAGACAAGGCAAATTTATTAATTCTTTCAAAATACCGGCAACCGGCGTTTACAGTGGTTTGAAATCGACATAACTTCGGGAAAACACACACAACCACCAGGCCGAAACAAACAAAGTTTATTTGAATTTTCGGTGAAGTCCACACCTGTTCACTTCTTCAGAAAAAATGTCAACAACACAAAAAACTTCCGAAAACTACATGTCTAAAGTTCGCGAATTCCATATTTCAAAAACATGCGCGCGGAGGGATGCATCACCGATCTTCATTTGCCATCTGGATACCCCACTTAGTGTCAAGCTTGGCAGCCAGCGTAGGTGCCACCAATCTGTCAATGCCTTCGTACGTCGGTCCCGTGATGTTCATTAATGGATGTTTAAGTGTTGTGAATCGCCTAATCGCCAAAGACTCAAGGGCCCTCAAATGTGCATCGTTGTTGAGTGTTGGAATTCGTCAGAAGGCAATGAGCTGTTGTGTTCTCAGATGGTGTTGAGCGATTCCATTCCGACGATCTCTCTTAATGGTAGCAGTTTCGTGCTCTTTGATGCGTTGAAGTTCACCCGGATACTTGCTGACGCCTAGTCACCTTGCCAACCAGAGAAGATTAGTGTACCGTGTTCCTTGCCAGGAATGTGATTCCATATACATCGGAGAAACCAGAAGAACCCTCCTTCAACGCATCAAAGAGCACGAAACTGTTACCATTAAGGGAGATAGTCGGAATGGAATCGCTCAACACCATCTGAGAACACAACACCCCATTGCCTGGGACAAGGTTTCCATTCTGATGAATTCCAACACTCACAACAATGCACAATTGAGCGCCCTTGAGTCTTTGGCGATTGGGCGATTCACAACACTTAAACATCCATTAATGAACATCACGGGACCGACGTACGAAGGCATTGACAGAATGGTAACACCTACGCTGGCTGCCAAGCTTGACGCTAAAAAGTGGGGTATCCAGATGGCAAATGAAGATCAGTGATGCATCCCTCCACGCGCGTGTTTTTGAAAACTGGAATTCGCGAACTTTAGACATGTAGTTTCCGGACGTTTTTTGTGTTGTTGACATTTTTTCTGAAGAAGGTGAATGGGTGTGGACTTCACCGAAAATTCAAAGGAACTTTGTTGTGTTTCTGCCTGGTGGTTGTGTGTTTTCCCGAAGTTATGTTATTAATTCTTTTCCCCGTGGATGAGTTAAATTTGAAACACGTTGACCCCGACATGGAATTTTCGGACTTTAAATCATTGTGTAGAACTTGTTGGAAAAAGCCTTACAAGTTTTTATCAATTAACAAAACGTTAAATGAGGGAAGATACAAACGTTCGTTTTTACCTATTAAATAAAAGAATGGAGACGAAAAGAGAAATCGCAAAACTCAAAAGACGTTTAACTAAAAAGTTTCTAAATCGACGTCTGGGCGAGAGGGCAAGCAGAATTGCTACAAGAATTTTTTAAACTGGTAGTAAGTACCCTGACACCGGTCCTCGGTGCGCCGATTAAAACACTCCAGCCACGCAAACTACGCCAATTAAAAACACTCTAGCTACGCAAACTACCCCGATTAAAGCTTATAAAGAGGTAGAAAGTGACGAGGATGACTACGATTTATCGTTGACTCCTCCCGATGTCACTACTCCTAGTTAGAATCCCAGTTTTAGTCTCGCCGAATATTAAAGTCCTCCGATAATGCAAATTTCTCCCGAGGCCAAAACTGAATACGCTTCTACAAACACCGAAATACGGAAATAAATTCAAAGCGTATCATCATACACCAACTTGCAAGTTACTTCACCTTCAATATCTTTCAACTCGTTTCCGAAGAGCAAACACTCTGGTCGAAGATCGGATCGATGGTTGGGAAGATGATGGATCAATTCTTGTCGAGTTGCGTAGACATTTCCACAATACGCACACGTACACGATGATTTTGAATTCATTTTCTTTTTCTCGAAAGAAAACTTTTCGTTCTTTTTATTATATAAAGAAAACAATTTTTCATGTTCCCACGATTCCCTTGCTTTCCTAGGTGTGTCTAAAAAAAATGCGGAAAAAATTGCAAATAAAGGTGGCCTTTCACACCCTCCTCCAGATCAATGAAAACAAACAAAAAGGTAGTAAAAGGAGCTCTCCTCCAAACCGACGAAAGCCCCACCCACCACAAGTGACATCCCCCGCGTGACCGGAAGTGACACCATAGGAGATAGCAAAAAACCACCCTTTCTCCAGATCGACGAAAACAAATAAAAGGTAGTAAAAGACTCTTTTACACCCGCCTCCAGATCCACAAAAAACGAAAGTGACACCCCCTTTGATCACGTAACCGGAAGTGACGTCATTACCCCCACTTTGATCATGTCACCGGAAGTGGGGGGGGGGGGGGGGGGGGGTTGGGGTGGGCAGGGGAACCAAACTTCCCCCCCCCCCCCTTCCCCTTCCATCCAGATCGAAGAATTTCCGCGTGTGGGGCGCATGTTTTAGGGGGTGTTTTGTCTGTTGGCAAAAAGTACTTTCCCACCCTCCTCCAGATTGATGAAAACGAAAAAAGGTAACAAAAGGCCCACCCTCCTCCAGACTAACCATGGATGCGTGGGTGTATGGAAGCATGGATGAATGGATGCATGACTGTATGGATATCTGGAAGCATGGATGCACTGAAGTATGGGTGCATGGAATCATGGGTGCCTGGAAGCATGGCTGCATGGAAGCAGGGATGTCTGGAAGCAGGGATGTCTGGAAGCAGGGATGCCTGGAAGCATGGGTGCATGGAAACATGCATGCCTGGAAGCAGGGGTATATAGCTAACTCAATATCGTATTTTACCCTACTAGTGTCACTTAAAGTGTGTGAAGGTAACTTTTAACACTTCACGAAAGTTCGGGTTTGAATGTATGGTGTTGAATGGAAGGCAGCGCGTAAATATCATTGGCATGTCCTGCATCCATAAAACTTTGTTTTAAAGAGCAAGCAATCGGACGACTAGACTTAGGACATGCTAAATTATAAATAGCCGCTACCGCTCGCAAGTGAACATCTCAAAAGCCAACACTTGGAACGTAGGCCATAGTACAAAATATTTTAAAATAAGTATTGAATTGAATGACTGAAGGAACTCTGCTGTCATTTATATGTAGAAAATTATGACTATTTAAAAATTCAAGACAACAAAAAAAATCTATCTTTGATAGTTGGAAATTTGTACGACGAGCTGACAAAATTTGAACGGGTTTCGGTTGAGTAAAAACAGACATTCTGTTTCAGTTACCGAAACCAACCCATCCCTAGTGGACGTGATCTAGGACATCTTAAGCTGGGAATTAAACCTCTCGTCGCTTTTATTAGTAGCATACAGATAAAATCGGGTTTATCGCCTGTAAAGAACTGTCACCGTGGAACACAGGATGATCCAATATCATCGATTTTCATTATTTCGCCAATATTTGTAAAAGTAACGAATAAAAACGCTCGTTTCTGATGAACTAGCCGTTTCATCACACATTTCGCAAAATTCACGTTTATTTGACATTTTCTCTTTTCAGCCACTGTAAGACAACCCAACCAACCATCTTAACGCATTACAAGCACATACTTAATCACACACCATTCCCAAACACAACTGGTAAATATTTATCACAAAAATACTAAATTAAAAAAAATAGGTTAGCGTGATTTCTGTCAACAACAACAACAAAATTTAAAAACGCGACGCACCAGTCAACCCCGAACGGTAGTACGATTTCGACGTGTGCACAGAAAAAGGTTAACAAACGAAGCCTTAAACCCAAACCACCACCCAACAATTAAACATTGTTATTTCAACACTCTTAAAAGGCACTAATCGAACACCTTACACGTTCTTCGGGATATCAACAGCTCTTAATTTTCGATTTAGCCAACATCGTTTTTCGAATCTGTCCAAACGAACTCGTCCAGTTCTATTTTACCTTCTTTTCTTAATTTCATCGTATCCCCTTCAGATTTGTCACGTGTGGTTCTTGTTCCAACTGGGCCAGCGTCTGAAAAGCAACAACAAATCTTAATAATTTTTTTTCAAAATCTTAAATTAAAAGAGAAAAACCAATGTCTTAACCAACTGCTCCGTGATCCCATCTGAGCATCATAAGCCTATTTCTCCTTCCGAATAGACACAAATAGTCACCGACTGTTAAATTCTGAATCCACGTAATCGCTTTGAATTGGTTTTAAATTGTAAATCCAGCCCTAATTTACCTTCATTTTGCACGAATCCTATTCTCTCTGCCCAGAATGTCCAAGGTTGACCCTGGTACACAGATGGACTATCCTCAGATGTCGCCATTTTGAGCTTCTTGTTGCTTTTTTTTTTCTCCGCGAAAAACACCGACCGTGACGTCACGAAACAACATGGCCGCCAGCGCCAGTTCCGTGGTGCCGCTTACGATCACAGTTTTAGTTCGACCAACAAATTGAGACTTTAAAAACATAATAAATATTTGTAATATAATAATTTCCTATTAAAAATACTGTACGGCATAATTTGTTGTACATTCGAAGATTTGATACTTTTTTTGAGGTAAGCGGCAGCAACTGTTACGGAAATGAAAGGATGTTTCGGTTTCAATTTTATTAAAACTGGCCAATAAGATCGCTTGTTGCTTAGAAACTGAACTCATAATAATCATGGCGGACGGTAAGCATGGTTTTCGACTGGCCGTGTGTAGGAATAGTTCCCTTTCTTGTGTGACATGGTGTTATATACAGCATTGTAATTGCTGATCAAGATATTTGTGTATTCGCCTGAATGCGTAGGCAGAAAGCTATCAGGATGTAACATCAAATGTGTTTTGTGTACTAGTGGGTGCTGGTAGCGCCTTTACTTTACAGGTTACAAGGGTGATACCTTGGGTGGTACGGAACAACCACTATGCTCTTTACGATCTTATCCTCCTGTTTACAACCGTGTGTCGTCCCGTTAAGAAAACTGGAGACCTTGCTAATGCGCGAGACTCACAAATTGTAAATACAGAATCATTCTGCCCAATCTAAACTGTGGGGCATTAGTTTACTACACCACCACGTAAAAAGAAGTAAGAAAAAACGTTGTTCCTTACTGGAAGTTGCTGGAAAAGAAGTAAAGTGCAATGTTTTGTTCAAAGGCTCGGTTGCATGACTTTGAACTTGCTTTGAGTATGCCCCTATTTGATAGGGACGGATACCAACATCTAGCTGAAATCCCACTCACATTACCACCAGCCACTACAGTGATCACAAAGCCAGTTCAGATTTCATGGGGCCGCAAATTTAATAATCAACTTGTAAGGTCGCTAAGGAAGTGGACGATTATTCACAAGGCACAATGCTCGATCCTAATTCACTCCTTACTGCATAGCTAGGGGACTATGCACATAGCATTTACATATTAGGCTATCAGCAGAATTTATCCTTCTGCTGCACCTCGTATTCAGGGATCCAACCTTTCAGTCAGATTCCACACACTAACTAGCTCGAGCCGTCGACTCCAGGCTTCTTTTATACCCTGGAGAACAATGGGCTCTTAACTGAGGCTACTGGCGAACAGGCTCGATCCAGTTCCAACTGGGTTGCAGGGGACCCGTGTCTCCACCTGGCGGCTGGCAACTGTCCAATTTCTGAGTGCAGTAATTGGAAGGCTGGCAGGCCGCCATGATTGAGGCAAGTCGAACTATGAAGTGTTTGCTTCGTGAGTTGCGTGCTGCCGATCATGTAAGCCAGTTACATCTCCCCTCCCCTAAGTGTTTGCCTAGCAAAGGAGAGGTCGGCCTCAGGTATAACGCAATGCACTGCCTAACTATCCTGTAAGTTGTTTAAACATCAGGATTGAAAAACAATTTATTCAAGAAAAAGCCCTAATTACAGATTTTCCGCTCGTAACCTTCGGTCTCCCCACGAGAGGGCGCAACCCAGGCTGGTTACTTTTCCATGTAAATCCAGGACGTCCACCCAACTACAACACACTGTGAGCTCCAGGGTGCCTCCCTTATCCTACACCTCTCCGCTTCCCGCATTCCTCTTTTCAAGGTACCTACGATCACGGAAAGCTACGCTCACACATGCACACTGCATTCGTGTTTACGTAGGCCTGACTGTACGTCAAGCCGACTACGAGAGCCGACCGGCTGGTGACTCAGTCGATAGCGATCACCTTCTAACCTTGCGGTTAGGGGCAACCGACGTTCTGATCTGCATAGGCCTGTCGCTGACCTCATGCAAACTTTGACCGTTTTCACCAGCCTTGCCTGTTTAGGGAATACCTCGTACCAAGAACCCGAAAACTCTTGGTTCCTCAAGATACCCCTTTGGTGTGGACTGTCATCCATGTACCACGTTGTGCCACTTACCAGAACGGGTCTATAATCCAGCAGCCCGACACAACGCCGACTAGACGGTACCACGGTAGGACGTTAATTCGCCCTTCGATAGACACGGAGGCATTTAGTATCTCCTCCGCACTATAGGAAATGTTTAACGTGACCCCGGACCCTTGCGAGCCCACCGCCGCCTGTTAGTCGCCTCTCTATAGGGTGTCTATCCCCCTTTGAGACGACTTTCCCTAACAACAGTCTTTTGCAACTTCCTTTTCTAACAAAGTTGCTAAAACTTAACAATAACAACGAAATTTTAACAATTAGAACATAGTAGTAACCACCAACAGCAACAAAAAATTCCACCAACGTCTTCCGCAGAACAAAACGTAACAAGTGTTCAGTAACAATAACCAACGCAGAACCAAATATAACAGTCCTTCCGCGTAAACTTAACATTGTCCACCGTTTTTTCATACCGCACAAACATAACAAGTGTCCCTCGTACCACCAACGATGAAACCTCTCATCCACATGGCTTCCATGCTACGCTAGGGATCCCCTCCCAATGTCTGCCACCCGTCGACGAATAACACAGTCTGCCGAGACGCTTCTCGAAGGATGTCTTTACGTGGCTAAGACCGGCTCTCCACCTTCCTGCAGCATTCGAAGACAAAGTCCTCCCCAGGGTTGCCCTTCCACCTTCCGAATGACACGTTTCCTCGACACCTCGTAAAGCTATATACACTGTACATGGGAATTTTCACACTCTTCCACCAACACACGCAGAACATATTCCCGGATTTGTCCAAGTTAGCCACATAGGGTCCCTCCTGGGTACGTGCAGGCCCACCTGCCCGTGCTTCCTAGGACGGTTGTACCTTTACATACCTCCATTGTCGGACTAGCATTTTGATGCACTCCCTGCTGCAGGTTCACTCACCGAAAAATAGTTCTCCATCACTCACTCCAAGCCGAGCGTCCTCTCTCTACTACACTCACTCTGACACGAGCGTCCGAACACAGCCACTTCCGTTCGTGACGTAATGAACGGCATCGCAACTTTCACCAAAAACACAGTCCAAGCTGTTCCATCACCACACATGCAGTCCTCCTGCACCAAACAAAAAAAGTCCGAACTTCTCCAAGTTTCCAAACTTCGCTCAGTTTGAAGAAACTTCCCCAAAGTCCAAGAACACCAAGTCCATCTTCTTCGTCTTCCACACAGTCACACACGTGCCCCACACATCCCTCCGATGACTGCCTGGTGGTCCCGTCTTTCGGTTATGCCCTCTCATGGTAGCCACCGTCAAAGTTCTGCAAAGCACGTCCAGCAACCAGACGGTTAGTGAAGGAGAGAAAAAATTGGCGCTCCCTCCACTACCTTCTGTAGTTTACAGAAAAGAGTCGTTTTTCACCCTTTAACTGCTCACCTGCTGGGCTAGTAATGATCAAACATTCAGCAGAATTCCGGAATTGTGGTAATCAGGAGTGCCTCTGGTTTCAAGGGGGGTTTGGCTGCCAAGACCTCCTACCCTATCATGCATCGAACACTCTACCTCAGTTCGTTCCTTCAACCTAATTCGCCAATCCATTTTCATACATTGTGCCCTTAGATTGCAGCACTCACGTGTTGGAAAAGTGCAATCGGCCAAACGCCACTTGAGCGAGCCTACAGCTTTAACCAAACACGCTACGTAGAGTGGGCCTCGCACAGACATCCCATATGCGGGTAGAGGTCCTCACACTGAGGTTCTCCCACATTTAAAAGAAATACGGCCAGTAGTCCACATGTCACTACGCAAAGCGACCAGACACCGAGAGTATAGCACTCCCATCCCGCGCCTACGGAATAAACCATTCCGTCTGGGATCGTGCTACACGCCTTTTGCCCTACCTCACACTGTAGTTGTTTTACTGGCTTCGAAAAGACCAAACAACATGACAATGTGTCCGCCACCGAACTGAATCACTACGTGAAACTAAAATAATTCACATCATCTCTCGAAAATTGCATTTCCGACCTGCCTTTTAAATTAGTCTCCATCTGTGTGCCCCATGGTTGTTCGTTAAAACTTCGTCATGAGCCGCACAGGTGCTTCCCTGCAAAGCTAATCCGTGGTTTTTCACCTGATTTGCCCTGCATGAAACCCCTCAGCAATCACCCTATTTTAGAATTCTTCCGGTCCAAAAAAATAGGTTTCTTACCGGATTGCCACCGCACATATTCCTGCGTGCACGATTTGAGAAATCTGCATGCAGCGTATATGAGGATGCAATCTTCGTTTGGACGACATAATAAAAAAATGTGCTTTCTTTTTATATGCAACAAACGGGTCAAAATGTGGCAGCCTGTTCACGCTCTTATTCCAGGTTTTGTTACCTGAACAAGGTTGTGAACTGATGCCTCATTTTCGGTTGCCAAGTTACCGTCCTCAATTGTAGGCCTTTTGCCTGCTTAACAATTAATTTCAGTCAACTGACAATGAACCTGACAAGGTCCAATTGTGAAAAAAAAATTCAGTTTCAACCGTAACCACAGTCTACTCCAGAATTCCTCCATTTATCAAAACCCATTCTTTGGTCAGTTAAATCAGTGTTCAAGGCCCCACTGCGCATCTGAATTTTCGGATCCAAATGAACAAACCTTTATCACCTTTCAACCTTCCAAAGTTATGTCTGTAACAATTCGTAATTTAAGCAGTCAACTCCGCCACTAGATTTACAAATTTTACAGCCCTCTGTTCCCAACACATCCACTCGACACTGAACAGACACGTGTTCATGTCATTAAGAGCGTGGGGGGGGGGGGGGGTACGAATGACAAAACTGCTTTTCTTTTTGCCTAATTTGTCACCGTACGTCCCATCCGTATTCCAAGCAACCATTTCCGGTTCCAGAAACATACGGAATAAAAAAAAAATCCAGTTTTCTTGGACACAACATTGCATCTTTCCCTTCCACGCCGAGACGGGAAAAAAAAAACTTGCATCCAAGTCAAGTAGCCAATTTGCAAAAGTTAGTTTATTCCTTCCGGACTAACCTCACAAATTGTCTGTCTTTTATTTACTCCAGTTCGGAATTAAGCGAAGTCTAACTCTGACTTTTGCTCATTCCTAATATTTTGACGAAGCAATCTTAGTGGGGACAAGTTCAAATCTGAATAAACCCATTCCGAATTGGAACCCATCGTCCACTCAAGATGTATCAAAATCTTCCCCATTTTCTATCACCAAGGCAGCATTTCTACTTTCCAAGGTCTTCGACCTTTTTCGTGCGTTACTTAAGTCCAAGTTTCGCATTACTAACGACCGTGAAATAGGAGGTTCCAGCGTAACTGTCAGCCATTACTTTGACTCACAATTTTGCCGCACACGTTTGAAAAAAAAATTGTGCCTCTTTTTTTTTTTCGGTTTTGTAGTTCGTTCTTCGATTTTGGGCCCTTATTTCGCCAAAATCTACGCAACTTCAGTCTGGGATACTATTTTTCTTTTTAACAGTCGCCAAATCTACAAGTTTACTACAGGGGTCGAATTTTAAAATGTTGGACCAGGTGCAAAATTTGCACTCCAAAACTAAGTCTGGAGTGCAAAACACCAACTTGGAGTGCAATAAATTTACCTAGTCCCCCCCCTCAAAAAAAAATTCGATTCGCACTAAACCTTATAACCTTTATTATCTCACATCCTTCCATAAAAAAAAAATTCACTTCACGCCAAACCAGATGTTAAAACCTTATAGCCTAACCTTTAATCATGTAAATTAGCATACTAATTGAGGTCTCCAGACAATGACATGACACTGCCAGTTTCACAGACAGACTCTTCGCCACTGCTACTTTCAGTCCTATTATTGCTATCAGTGTCTTCAGCTTGCGTAGATGCAGCTTTTGGAAGTCGCTGACCATAAGGAGCGACTTTGGTTAGGAGAGTTTTTTTTTTCCAGCATTTGCCCACCTAGTTATTGCTGGTTCAGCAGTATTTGTTTCACTCAAGCTGATTCGAAGTAGTTCACCCATACAGTACTTAACTTGCAGCACCAGTCTCCCATAATTCTATTGGCACATGAAAATCCCCATTCAACTAATGCTGTGCTGACAGGGAATAAAAGAATTATTTTTAATATGTGCACAACATTTTTGCAATTTGTCAAGCATTGCTCACCCATCAACACTACTTTACAGTAACTGTACACGTGTTGAGCTACGGAGTGCAAATATTGCACTCCAGTGTGTGAGTTTGAGGTGCAAATTGGTGATTCTGGAGTGCAAATTGCACTTTGCTCCTGATTATTTCGACCCCTGTTACTAGTATTTTAAAACCTTAACTAAGGAGTACTTAGTTAGCTCACTACGGGAATCTCAACTTTCAACTCGTTAAAATGTGCACCTTCGCAATTTTAACCTTTACAATTAAATTCGTCGCGAAATGCTTTTGCAATCATTCCACCACTGCAATAATTGTAGTGACTTTATTTTCCGAAGAAAAACGGTGATTTTATTTTAGCGATTTTTAGGCCTAACTAAAAAAAATATCGCCTCCGTGAAATAGACTGCATTCACAGATAGCGACCGTGTTTTACGTTATTTTCCGCAGAAAAGAACGGGACTTTTGCTATTCACACTAGCTGGTTAGTGTAAGACGCAAAATGGTTTCCTTGGATACTCAACAGTAATTAAACTGGATGAGTCCTCAGTCACCTCCATAATTCGTAATTTATCTTACTACGTGCGTTTTGGCCGGTCGCACTAGTGTCATTACTACTGTTTTACTTTAATTTCCAAATGCCCAACAAAATGGAAAAGAAAGTGGTCAAAATTATTGGGACGTTTTTTTAGTCACCAACAAATTGCGGTTTTACTGCAGGTTGCCAACAACGCGGACACATGTTGGACCCGGAGACAAAACCTTCCCAAAATTTGGTCTGCTCACCTTATTGGAACTTCTTACCGAGTCGGAAGCATTTTTTAAAAAAATGTCGGACTCGAATCCCAATGGCAATGCTACCAACTATGAGTGCCAGAGATTTTTTCATGCTTTTTTCCATCCCGAAGGTTTGGAAAACACAAATTTCCTATCCCGAAGGTTTAGGTAATCCCGTAGGCCCCCAAAATATGTAAGGTCGCTAAGGAAGTGGACGATTATTCACAAGGCACAATGCTCGATCCTAATTCAGTCCTTACTGCATTGCTAGGGGACTATCCACATAGCGTTTACATATTAGGCTATCAGCAGAATTTATTCTTCTGCTGTATCTCGTAGTCACGGATCCAACCTTTCAGTCAGATCCCACACACTAACTAGCTCGAGCCGTCGACTCCAGGCTTCTTTTATACCCTGGAGAACAATGGGCTCTTGCCTGAGGCTACTGGCGAACAGGCTCGGTCCGGTTCCAACTGGGTTGCAGGGGACCCGTGTCTCCACCTGGCGGCTAGCAGCTGTCCAATTCCTGAGTCTGCAGTAATTGGAAGGCTGGCAGGCCGCCATGATTGAGGCAAGTCGAACTCCGAAGTGTTTGCTTCGTGAATTGCGTGCTGCCGATCATGTAAGCCGGTTACAAACTCTAGAAGGATACGAGTATGTGTCCGTACTTGGGCCGATACTTGAAAAAACTACTAATAATGTCTGAAAACGTCATGGTGATAGTTCCATGTACTACCACCACCCACCAACGATCGTCCATATCCTTGGTAAATCCAAAGGCAATGTCTTGTCAAAACCTCGATCCAAGTGCACGGAACTGTGTTAGTTTTATCAGAAGTGTATCAGGGTGTAACACTCGCTCTGCATTCCACCATTTGCACAAGGCTGTATGAGAGAGAAGCAGGAGATTTCAGCCCTGGCACCAAGCCAGTTTATTTAACATCACCGAAATCTTATTTTACCAAAGTGGTTGTAAGAGGCTTTAACTTCATGGCACATGCGGGATCTGGCGTAGATTCGGGAGGCATCAGGCAAGACACACGATTTCAACTCTTGCCGGCCTTGACTTGAGAAGCAAAATACCTTCCTCGTTTTAAGTTCGTTTAAATTCCAGTTCTTGTGAATTGACACATGCTTGAGCTATTCGCCTTACAAGGAATATGTTACGGTAAAAACCTACACAGCATAATTTTAATGTACGTTTTCCGCAAAGGTACAAACGGACACTAGCTTAGTCCAACAACTGGGTACATGGAGCCAGGACTCTGTACAAACGGTGGAATAAATGGCAGAATTGTGTTGAAGACTCCTATGCCTCTTGCTCCTGGTTTTACATACTTTGTAAAATTTTATACCAACAATTTTGGTGATGGCCAACATTGGCTTTTGAAGAGAATGCTTCCCTTTCCTCCATGCACCTTGTCATACTAAAATTGTTTTTTGTTGTCTTCTCATGCAGTTGTATTATTTTGAGTGAGGGCAGTTGCCTTGGCCAAGTTTCAACAGGGAACAGTTTTCATATGCCAGCAGTGAAATGTGCGCCAACTACTGATGCTATTTTTGGCCCTCGCCAAATCTGCGATGGAAATTTCTAGCCTACATATGTTTATTTCACAATGTATATTTCATGTTAAAACAGAGTGTTAGCTGAAAGCGAACTGGAAAAGGACATGTATCACTCCCAACAACAGAGTATCCTCGTGGGTGGTAAGCTGCCAACATCCCCTACTTACTTAGTATAAAGATCCTCCTATGCTGTCAACGGAAACTTGGTGAAACTCGTTGCTAGTTTATCGAGCTATGCAAACTTATTTCGTGTATGCTGGTGTTCAAATTTTTTCCTGCCTTGTAACAACAGTGGTCACTTGTATCCATATCATCACTGTTGGTAGTCCTCCCCATAAAACAGTCGATTCCCATTCCCCAGCCTGAATTGGTTTATCTGATTTTATCCTAGAATACCTCCCCAATTACCCACGCGATCTCCACACATTATTGCCAGCCAACAGTGCGCCTGGACAATATGATGGTAGCCTGTTCCACGCATGCGTAGCATCCGTACTCTGGCAATCACTAATCAAAGGATACGTTGGTAGGCAGGAGACGCTTTTAAAACTCTAGTCAGGAATTTCATCTGACTTTCATCTGAGTTTCATTATAAAAATAGATTAACCTATTCAGGCTGGGTAAGGCCATGCAACGTTAATTGTTTGGTTTACAGGCACGTGCAGGTTCCCTAATTTATTGTGGGTCAACATTTTTTATCTGAATCTTAGTCCACCCGCTAAAAAATATTCTCGCCAAATTTTGACCCATTTTACGAATACACGATTTTAACTGGCTCGAACCGCGCTTTTCAATGGTGCAACTTCAAGCATGTAGCTCGAAACCACTCACGAGTTATTTAGCAAAACCTAAAAAAAAACATTTAATAATAATGGCGAAGCGAATATGGGTAGATGACAAATAACATATTAGCAAAATAATATACTTTTTTGGGCTGACTACATTCTCTTTCAGCTGGGTACATGTCAAAGAAGTTTGGTCAGTATAAAAAAAAATTAATTGCCTGCTGCTTCAATTTGCAACCTCACCCGTAAACCAATATTTTTTTGTGCGTGGTCTAATGGGAAATAGTTTTTTTTTTGGTGGTTATAATGGTTGAGGACAGCAGTAAGGTTTCACCAGGGACTTTTTTTGACCGGGGGGGGGGGTGTCCCTAATGTTTGGCCAGTTGGCAAATCAGTCGGAAAAATTACAAAATTTTTGGCTAGATGGAAAATTATGTCGGTAAATTTCTGGTTTACACCCCTCCAACGTGAAGGGCTGTTGCAACGAATGGTTAGAGAAAAGCTGGTTAATAAAGAAGAGAAGAAGAGACTATGCCCATCTGACAATTATGAACTTCCCGTAATTTTTGCCCAAGTTAAATCCCACAAATAGGGATTTCCCTTGAGGCTCATTACTTCAGCTAAGAAAGCCGCGATTAAGAAGATTGACTGGAAACTGGCAGTGAGGCTTAAGAGATACGTATGGGGGAAAAGTGGAATTACTAACAGCAATGGTCTCCTTAAAGACATCAAACAATTGGAAATTTGCCCTCAACACAGGTTGGTCTCATTTGACGTTAAAGGGCTTTTCCCTAGCCTCCCGCACTCGTTGCTTCTACAAATGTTTGATGAATCGGCAAACAGACTAAGGATTGATGATCGTGAATACCAAGTTGACAGGGAATTGTTGAAAGCTATTCTTTCCACGATTTATGTGAAGTTCAAAGACTTGGCGTATTGGCAGGTTTCTGGAACACCTATGGGGTACTCCTGCTCCCCGGTGCTTTCGGAAATTGTCATGCAATTTGTTGATGAGTTCGCCATGATCAGTTTCCCTGAGATGAGTTTGTGGGAGAGATTTGTTGACGATGTTTTGGCAGTGGTGTTGGCTCGTGACCTTCCTGCTATGCTGGAGAAGTTGAACTCGTGGCATGCTGCAGTTCAGTTTACTCAAGAAGATGAGCAAGAACAGAAACTCCCCTTCCTTGATGTTCTTCTTTCCAGAACTAGGAATTCCGTTGAGTTTAAACCGTACAGGAAACCTTGTCACACGGGGAGAGGAATTCCGTATAATTCGTGTCACCCACAATCCCTGCTCCATGCTATGGTCGCCAACAAAATGTGTAGAATGGTTGATCATTCCTCAAATCGTGACACTGCAAGGCACCACTTAACCAACACCAAAGAAAGGTTTCTTCGGCTAGGGTTTCGAGCGGGGATGGTGAACAGGAAGATGAAGGGAGCATGGCATCTTGCGAAAGTCAGAAATGAGAGAGAGAATTGCACGAAAGATGGTGAAGGCCCGACAGAAGTAAGAAAGCCCCGATTGCCAGGAGTTTGCGAAAGTACTCACAGGATCTTGAGAAAGCAGGGCATTAAATGTTTTTACCGGAACCCAGCAAACCTAAAAAAGTTGCTGCAGAAGAAAAAGAAAAAGAGGTGCGACACTGAAGCGTTGCAAGCTCCCCCCCCCCCTCCCTCCCGCCCCCTCCACCGGTCCTCTCCTCTCCGGCCCCCACTCCTCCTGTCCACCACTACCATACTCGGAGTAAATTGAAGAAAGACGACCATCTTGTGCCGAGCTTCCTCCCCCCTCCTGTCACTGTTGATCAGACAGCAAGTGTTTCACCCGAATACTTGCTGACGCCTAGTCACTTGGCCAACCAGAGGGGATTAGTGTACCGTGTTCCTTGCCAAGAATGTGATTCCATCTACATCGGGGAAACCAGAAGAACCCTCCTTCAACGCATCAAAGAGCACGAAACTGCTACCATCAAGGGAGATAGTCGGAATGGAATCGTTCAACACCATCTGAGAACACAACACCCCATTGCCTGGGACAAGGTTTCCATTCTGATGAATTCCAACACTCACACGATGCACATTTGAGGGCCCTTGAGTCTTTGCTGATTAGGCGATTCACGACACTTAAACATCCATTAATGAACATCGCGGGACCGACGTACGAAGGCATTGACAGATTGGTGGCACCTACGCTTGCTGCCAAGCTTGACGCTAAGTGGGGTATCCAGATGGCAAATGAAGATCAGTGATGCATCCTCCACGCGCGTGTTTTTGAAATCTGGAATTCGCGAACATTTGACATGTAGTTTTCGGACGTTTTTTGTGTTGTTGACATTTTTTCTGAAGAAGGTGAACGGGTGTGGACTAAACCGAAAATTCAAAGGAACTTTGTTGTGTTTCTGCCAGGTGGTTGTGTGTGTTTTCCTGTTGTTATAACGTCTCTGGGTTTCACGTGGACTTAGTTCAGTTAAACCTTACCGTAAATATCAAATAAGTTTATTTTCGTTTTCTAATCTTAATAAATTGTAAAAAACCAATAAACACAGTCTACGCACTACTAAATCAGTTAAGTTACTACACCAAACTTGCAAATTTTTAGTTACTTCTGCAGCATGGGCATTTGAATATGCCCTCTTCCTATCTATCCCAATGGGCCTTCAGTCAGCTTGGTTGGTGTTTGTCATCTGTGCTCTCAATTGACTATGATGGGGCGGTCTTGTGAGGAAGGACTGCTATTTAGCTGTGAGTTGGTTGTTCAGCTTGGGCGTGAAGATTTAATTAATTTGATCGTGGGCCGGTTCCTCTACATTCATTAATATGTCGTCTCTTTCTTGGCAGTGGTGTATGACAAGCGATTCAAGTGTACAGTGGTATGCCTTTCTGCGCTTGTTGTGTCGTAGCATAACCTTCGTACCATGCCAGTTGATGTTGTCTGGAATGCATGCTGTGGACCGCTATGGCACTCTTCTGGTCTTCATCCGTCGTAGCTTGCACGTGCTCGCCTACTCGTATGCTAACTTGTCTAACCATCTTGCGTACATGTCCTCTTGGACACTCCTCACATGGAACTAAGTACACTGCGCGTTGGAATCGGGAAGTCTTTGCTTCACCTCTGTAGGTTCTTCAGGATCAGTGGGATTACCTAGCTTATCTTTGGGCTCGAGTTCTTCCTTTTGGTTTAACTCCTTCCTCGTCACTCTTGATCTAATTTTGGTAGTTGTGTACAACTTGAGGCAGGAGTGGTGGTGGATCCTCGACCAATATTTCTGAAGCAGATCTTGGTTGTCAACCTCCACTTCTTTGCTTTTCGTTAATGCTTCAAACTTTACTTCCGTGCAACTTCCTCACATTGGGAGAGTTCATGAAACAACACTCAATTTATGCTCTTCTCAAGGAATTCTTCACCTCTTCTCCCTTCACAGGCAAGTAAGTCACCACTTTGAAGGGGCGTCTAACATCCGATGGTCCATCAGCATGGAAGAGAGGTTCACTCTTCTTATTCCAAAAAATCCCTTACTGGAATAGCTTTGAAACTCACTACGATTGTCGATAAAATCTTCACCATTAATTTCGCTCATTTTCAAAAAGAAGACCCTCCTTGGTTTTGCAAATTTTCGACAAAACTTCGTGTGATTTCTTCAGGCTCCTTTAAGGACTAATTCGAACTCTGGTTACATCTTCTACTTTGACTTCAACCTTCGAATTGGCGCGCGTCAGTAGCCTCTGGTTTTTACAAGGCACGTTCACTTTGGACGT
>JAHWFP010201753.1:0-16335 GCA_023313725.1 Lithobius niger | reverse complement strand
ATTTATTTAACTATATTGCCTAACAAATTGTAAAGTGCAAAAGTGAATTGAGCACCGTGAGAATACTTCGGACGCACCTCTTACCTCCCCCCCCCCGCCTGCTTCAAAAAATAATTAAAATAATTCACACCTGCTTTAACGAAAGCTAGTTAAGTATATAAAGATGAAGACCCATTTCCGTTGCTTATTTCAAAACCTATTTCTGTATTTATTATCACTAATCATGCCCATCTGGCTCTCCGACTTTTCTGAAGGGAAGGAAAAATAATTCAATGTAGAATATGTGATTGTTTTAATTATTAGAAAGGGATGAGGGAGGTTTCGGTATAAAAACACCAAGAAACCTAAGAAACCTAAGACGGTTAGTGGTTTGCGATGGTCAGTGATGGTTAGTATTGGACGAGTGAAACCATCAAAACGATAGGATAACTAAGGTACATAAAAAAAAAGCAAGATGCGTCTTGCTTTACTTCTTTTTATTGGGAACGAGAATAGTCTTTTGTTTATCACATAACTGACCTAGCTTCAGAATATTATTGTCAGCGTTAGTAAATAGTACAAATTTTATTTTTTAAATGACGCCATTAAAAACGCTCCTTGCCTCCATATTTGCAACGCGTTGTATGTGGAAGTGTTTCCGTATACAATATCTACTGATTACCATACTTTTTGTCATTTTCATTACTGGAAAGTCTCTGTCAAAATTAATTATTACCCTGGTTTCGTCCCGACCGTTGTTGAAAAGCTTGTTTCGAATCGGTTAAAGTGGTATGTTGAAATCTTAAAATTCGGCGAAAATATGAATTTTAGGGACTGGAGCAAGATTCAGGTAAAAATTGTTGATTTGCGATAACTTAAGGTACCCGCACGTGCCTTTAAACCAAAAGTTTAACTTTGCATCGCCTAGTAGGTGCGTCTCGCTGTTTTTGAAACGTAATCAGAAAAACATTTCTCGATGGAAAAACTTTAAAGCCACACTTAACTTTAAATTTTCCCGACAGAATTTTCCTTTGTATATTTAAAATTGCAAATTTCGAAAATTGTAAAACAAAATTGTAAAATGGATACCGGAGCGGGGATATAATGTGTCTGTGCAGTAAGCCTAAAACGGATACAAGTTTTGCAACGGAACGGTTAACGGTTTTGCAAAATATATTTTTAATCCTTTTCCCAACCGCCCGTAAGACAAACTGCATTTTTGCCGTTCCGTAACCTGTACGCAGAACCAAGGGTTTTTTATTGTCTCCATAACGTTGTTTACAAGAGAAGATGGCGAGGTAAGAAATATGCACTAAAAACCGGTATGAGAACTTAATATAAAGTAGGGTATTAAATATACATTTTGTCGATAGAATGTACGTAAGCATGAATTTTAAAGGTAAGGCCAATGATTAAGTTTTAAGAATTTAAGTCGTCGTGCGGGAGACAAATATCCCATTTAAAATGCACGCACTTCGCATGCAAGATGTACGCACGCGCGGAATTCTAGGAGGAAGCCATGCACGTGTTTCGAGTCGGCTTTGGCGTTGGCGGAATTTGCGTTTGACGAAAAATTTGAATTAAATTTAAACATGGTCTTCTCCGGTTACGAAGGAAGATTTTCATTATTGTGTGCGCGGAGTACCTTGAATCCTGCAAGTATTTTATGAGCGGCTACGTCTTCCTGGATGGGGTGGCTTTAATCGATGGCCGTCATTGTTTTTGTAACCATCTTGGATATCAACAAGGCACTCTGCTACTGAAATCGTACAATCGATTATCTGTGTTCGTTCTGCGGAGAAGTCAAGATAGGTCGCGGGCACCATAAGTTCGTTTGGTTGTACTTGGTTTCACGTCATTGGGGAAGGGGAGGGTGCAAACTTCACGATTGTCGGTCGCGACTGTTCGCCAAAGCTCTGGTTTTATAAGCGTAATCAGGCATTGTGACAGTCCAATTACTGAAAGTTGGATTGGTTGGGACAGGGCTCTACTACAGTGCCAGCCTGATCTGGGGTGACAAATAGCATACGTGAATGGGTTTGGACAATATGGCTGCCGAAAGCGCCGCTGATGCGATTGATTTGTCATGTTGCCGCTTTTTATCAACCAAGTGCGACACTTCCGTACGAAAATGCAGCCTTCCTGGAAACACTTTATGGAGAAACGAACATGGCGTTATTTACTGAAGAGCTATGTGCAGTCGAGAAATTTAATAGCTTTGGCAAAAATGGCAAAAATACGGAAATTTATTTTATTTGTACGTGTAATCTATTTTCCGGGTGATTACTAGGAGTAAGTTAGTGAATTACTTAGCTTTTGTCAGTTACCGCTGTTTGACAGTAGATGGCGGGACTCGCCGTACAAAAATTCACCGATGTGATTTGCTTGGCCAATTCCCGAACGGACCTCGAAGAAATGAAATGGATCACTCGTGACGGCCATTTTGTGTACCCCCATAATATTGTTGTAGGTCGGGCCGGACGGTTTATTGACCATGGTTGGGATTTGCAACTAACACGTAAGGAAGGTACCATCTTCCATCGCCGACCGTGACACCATTTTCGTGGTCGCTTTCAACAGCAACAGTGAAAGAAAAGCAGAAATGTAAGTATTCAATTTATGATATATAGTCACACGATTCAGCTGTAAAATATGGAGGCTATTACAGTAGGTACCTTATCGATACCAAGATAATATATTTTAATAAACGTGGTGACGAAAAATGGAGTAATAATTTCGCCGTCGTATATGACGTCATTTATGACCTGCCTCGCTGTCAAGCTTTGGTTTTTGCACGAGCGCAACGCCGGGGCAAAGCCAAATGCCCTTCTCAAATTTTATTAAGGTTTATCTGGAGTACACATGCACATGACTTTTTAAAGTAACCTACGTAACTGCATACAATCGTTTCTACGTTCTGAAGAGCTCTTGTTCAATAGATCGAGTTGAGCTATATAAGGGTATTCCATCGGTTAAACTATGCCGGAGGTTTCAATATGGCGGCATTTAGCTCAAGAAAGCATGCGCAAACAGTTCTAGCGTGGAACTATGGGAAAAAAACACGAATCAAACATAAGCATGAAGCGATAGCATTCCTGGGAAAGACATTTGCAAATCCCAATCAACCTACAACTCCCGTGGTTCAATTAGCAAGTTAGTGAATATCATTTTACGTTACTGAACACTTGCGGCTTTAAAAACGTATACGATGTACATTTTATACAAAAATTTTAAACTGTTAAAAAAAATGTTGTGTACAAAATCAATTATTGCTTTGTAAAAAAACTGTTTTGCCACAAATTGTGCAATCCCGTCCTGTCATCAAAAACCTCCCCCTCCCCCCACCTTTCTGGAGTGAGATGTAAGGACGGTCCTTTTTGTCGTTGTTGACCATCTTAGTTTGTGACGTCAATAATTCTGATTGGCTAGCTGTTTTGAGTAATGCCTTGTATCTGTTACGTTTAAATCGTAATATTGGAGAGAGCTCTGTCAATAAAAGCAGAAGAAAACCAAACTGTTTTGTTGAAGTTAAAAACAAAAGTATTGTTTGAACTTCGAGAGTGTTTGTGTTTTATCAAATTACCTAGAACGCTGCTCTGCGTTGCTTGTTCAACCCTATCAACGCTGAAGCTTTCTTAAGAAAAAGATTCTCAATTGGGCTTAAGTGGATTTGCTTGTTTCATCGAAGAGGCCGATAAGGTTTTCTCTGAAAGACGTAGATCTCTCGTCGGTCGCTCACTGAGATCCAAACTTCAGACAATACGGTAAATAAAAAAATGTAAAAAAATAGTCCGCTAGAAAAAAAAATGGAACCAGCCTGAAGCGAAACTGGAATTTACGGAAAATGTGGAGTTTTAACGCGAAGCTCAAGAAATCGAGTAAATTGTTAGATTCTCGTCAACGTATTGAGTGAAAGGGCCACACAGTGGCGCGCACGGGGGAATGGGGGGGAGCATTGCCCCTGCCGTTTTTGAAGAAAAGGCATTCTTTATTTTGCTTTTCTGGACTGACAATACTGGTCGCAGCGAAGAGAAAGGGCCAAGAGCCGTAAAAAGGGAATAAAGAAAGCCAAGAAAGGGGCCAAATATGTTTAAAAAAAAGTAAGCGTGAAAAGCTAAAAAAATTTTAAAAGCCCCAGAACAAAAAAGTCTCAGCGTGCCCTTTTGCTGAAAGTTGCCCCTGCCCCTCTCAGATGTCTGTGCACGCTACTGGGCGGATATTTTCGCCTACGATTCAAAAGACTTCACACTGGTGACGGGATATGTAAGAGATATCCGTGAGGTATGGCCGTTTTACAGGGGATATTCGCTCGTCTACGAGAAACGGCTAGTCCAATATCGAGGGGGTGGAGGGAAATCGCACGAGCGCCAGTACTGATTTCCCTCCACGCCCGAGATATTAGACTAGCCGTTTCTCGTAGATATTGGACTATCCGACAAGGTCCCTGCAAGGTTACGCCAATAAATACACGTAATTTTTCGTTCATCGGCCATTGGCGTCATCAACACTGGGATCTCGAGCAATCTCGCTGACAACGAGACACGAAAAAACTCTTTGTGCCACTGCCACCTAGCATTAATCGGCGCTATCTTCTCTTTGAGTATTTAATCAGTGTTTTCCACGATGCGCAAATTTTTTTCTCTCTTCAGTGGCTAATATTTTCCTTTGTTGGCCCCAAAATCCCTTTCTGCCTGACAAAAATTCCATAGTTGTTAGAACAATCAAAACAGCGAATAAATTCTGAATAATTCTGACTTTTCACTGCAAACTGCAGCAACTGGAAATTGTAATGCTGTGACCGTGAAAGCAGTGTAACAGTGTTCTTGAGAACATTGGATGAGAGTCAAAGGTGACAGCAAAACAACACACTGGCGCTGGAAGCATACTGGCACTACTAAGGCAGTTTGAGTCCATGCCCTTCATAATGTAAAAAAAATACCCCATTGTGCAAAAAAAGTTTTAGAAATTGATACTTAAAAGAACTATTCACCACACAACATTAGTAAAAATGTCTAAATTATAAAAAAATTAAATAATGATTTGGGGGGGGGGGGGCTGGGCCCTAATTTCTAAAAACGCCAGAAGCTATGGCGTTTTTAGAAATTTTGATGGCTGAACGTGTCCAAAAATAACTTTTTTGGACACTTTCAAGGACTCATGGAGGTTTAAAAGTAAATTTTTCCACCAGTGCGGTCAGAATAAAAAAAAATTCGTTAATCATCTTCCAAGTGGGTGGAAGTCTATGGGCAAGCACTCGTGTCGTGAACAGTCAAAAAGATATTTTTTGTTGTTATTAACGTATTTGTATGTTTATTGCAGTATTATTTGCATTTGCATGACGTTATCTCGACTAGAAAACAAAAACGAATCGTTTGTTGTTTAAGGCTAAGTTTAAATTAACCGTAGTTAAATTAACCACAACAGGCAAGGAACACCAATTCGCTCTCCTGTAAGGTTTCAGGTAACACATTGTTGCTGCGGTGTTTAATCCACATGAAACCTTACTCTTGTATTAAACCACTCATAACGCTCGCTATTTCTTCAATTTTCTCGTTTTCTTGATTAAGTTGCTTACATATCGATCTCGTTACTGAATCCCTCTTATTTGTCTCGTAACATTTAAACCAATACGGGATCGATCGGTGATGCCTTAAATAATTTAAACTGTTTTCTCTTCTTCTTGTGCAGCCTGTTCAATTTTCAAGAGTTCCTTCGACTCGTTTGATCCACTTGACAACTCCGTGTATTGATTAACTCCCAACCCACACTTCGATCTTCCCTCCTGCACCTCCCTCCCTCCCTCCCTCACCCCAACCAGGTCTCAAAACAAGGAAGCTCTGAGCGCAATTTGCGTTTCTGGGTTGTCAAACAGCGCTTTTTTACTTGAGACTTTAGGGCACACAAACTTTCGCTGTGCACATCCGAACGTACATATAATTTTTATTCTTGTGAAAAATAAACCTGGAAAATACCCGGTAGCCTCCTTGAAAGACATACAGTTTGCTCGTTCAATCTAAATTTTCGTCCATCGTCAGACCATCTTCGGAGAGGCTAAAAAAATCTACGAAGTAAAATGTACAAGACACTTACCCGGAAACTCACGAAATCAAAGTAAGGGGGGGGGATTGAGGCTTAATGGCACATCGACAGCTTGGTCATTAGCGCCAACCTCAGTCACAGTGCAGTGGTCCGGGGTGCCACTGCACCACACATTACAGAGATATTATTCAAACGCCCAATCTAAATCTCGTCATACATCTGTACCTCCTCCGAAGTAAGGGAAACTCTTCGTAAGGTAGAAGCATTCTGTCGTGCAAAACTTCGTCGAGTATGGCGGTGTTGCCTCCATATGACAGGAGAGAGCCCTAATACTGTCCAGCACCAGATAATGTTGAATAACATTTAGTTCAATGAAGTAACATTCTAACAATCAGGGACCCGTTTGAATGTTGATGACGCTTAGTTTTATTATTTTCTGTTTGTCGTCGTCTGTAACAGCAGTGCCTGGCTTTGAGCGGCTCTAATTAGTAAGGACGGCTCGCGTCGGGTGCAAGAAGATCGTGGTGTTTCACAACCCCCTGCGACTTGCTCAAGATTTTGATTCTGGAGTTCAGAGATGAGAGAAGACGACACGCCTTTTTTTCTCTCCCCCCCCCCCCTTTTTTTTTGTAAAAATTATTATTAAAGATGGTATTGGGGCGTATGTCACGAGAAAGGCCGGCGATGCGACTCTCCCCTAACCTCCCTCCCCCCCTCTCCCCACCACATCTTTGGAATGACTTTGCATAATTCTTCCAATTAATCTCAGCGGTTGGCAGACTTGGTACGAAACCAACCGTTGCCGTCTAGCTGCAGTTCATGTCAGACCCTGCTTCCGACTCATTAGTTGAAAGGAATCAAACGATAATGATCAGAGGCAGGGCGATCAGAAGAGAGGGAGGGGGGAGGGGGAGGAGGTGATACGCGAGAGATTTTGTCGCCGAAGGTTAATAAGGGATCCCAACAGTTCACATTTCAACTTGCCGGATTTCCCCTTTCTTTCTAATTTGTGCGCTGAAGCTGCTCGTTGTTGGGTAGTCAAAAAAAAGTTTTCCGTTGACTGCGAAGTTCTGTAGGAGAGTTTGGTGAGTTAACAATGGGTTTCTTTTTTTTTTATCTTCTGAATAGGACGGACTTAGGAAGTCATTTTACACGATACTACATCACTTGGAAACCCATACTGCCTAGATTTAATGATGTACGCCTGTTAATACGCCAGTAAAATTGTGCACGTGCATGTAAAACAGGACAAAATGACATGATAATGAATGATCGGTTTATATAATTTGTAACGGCTCACTATGTACGACAGTACGCAACGCACGGAGCCAACACTCCGTGGTGCACCTTGCCTTTAACATGGCTGCTGCACGCTGCCCAACTTCTACCTAAAACACGGGAGTTGGTCGGGCGCCAACAGCCGGGTGACGAATAGTGCCTATTGTTTAACCAATTGGCACCGGATCGCGCCAGTAAGACCGTCACGCGACGTAAACCCTGGGTAGGAACCCTATTGTTCCAGCACGTATAAATACGGGTGCTGGAACAAGGGATCCTCAGTTGGTGGTGGAAAGGCAACTTGAAAGGTCGTCGTTATGAAACTCACAAGGCCTGCAAACCTGAACCAATGCCTAATATATGGGACACTGTACATAGTCACTTACCTACACAGTAAGGAATGAATTGGTATTGGGTTCTTGAACTCGAAACTAATCGTCCATTTCCTGAGTAGTCACATATCTTGGGGGCCTGTCCAGAATTTGAACCCGGGACCAGGACGCATACCAAACCGACTGTGCTAACATACAGAAGCATCTACACGCTAGCTACAAGAGATGTACTGTGTAGTCTAAAATTTCCTTATAAACACAATTCTGTATGTTTTGTGATGATAGGAGTGTCAATTCCTAAACAACGAAATGAAAAATGAGTCAAGATCAGGTATAGTAAAGTAAAAAATAAAAGAAGTCTTAAAAAGAGGGAAAAGTTTGGAAACGTTTGACAAAAGTCGACGTTTTTTGTGTGTGAAAAGTCTGTCCTTGGCTTCCTAACACATTTTTCATACCATATCGTTGATAATGGTCAGTACTGTAATAGTAATAATGTTTTGTCACAAGTCGTGATAAGGTGCTCTGAATTAATTCTTAATTAATTCTTGTGTCTTCATTTAACAGACTTTGCTTTAAAAAAATCTTATCACTTGTCCAGTTTGCTGTGCGTAAGTCCGGCAAAATCTCAGCTGTGCCGGTCGTGGCCACTGTTTGATTACCGATTTTTATTTTGCAGTCTGCTAAAATTTGCACAACGTTTTCAAAATCAACAAGTCTCACCTTTTCGTTTCTTTTTGGATGTGTGTATGTATTGCAAATTCCCTTTCTGCCACTCCCTAATATAATCTATGCCGTTCGTCTGTCAAAATGGTGTGTACGAATTTTCTGTTACGCCTACCTGACTTGTGGCATCCAAATCTCGAGGCGGTACGTGAGCCGTTCCTAACAACTTCCCCCCCCCCCCTCTCCATCCCCAACCTTCCAAGCCATCTCAGCCCAGAGGCACCACCGAACAAGATGTTGCAAGCCCGTCTTGTATGGCTCCCAAACCCAACCACCACCTTGTATGCTTTCGTCTTTCGGGCCGTACATTTGCATTTCAATTTTGTGCCTAATTCAACGAGTTGGTTTGGGCGTCATATCATCTGCATTGAGATGAACTGAATGCTGCACCAACCACGGTGCTTCATATCGAAACACCAGGCACACAAAAAAGAAGTAAAATGCCGCAAGCGCCGTAAGATTTGCGTGGGAATTACCAACCGTCAAGCAACAATACAAAACCGTAAGCAGTATGGGAATCCGTTTTTTGTAAGGTTTGTTTTGCCTTGGAACTGCTTACGTTAACTCTCGCCAGTCACGTGGAAACCATTGGTTTAAAGTTTCGGGTTCCCTGCTTGGGAAATAGTGGCAAAATTATGGTAATAGTGCGTTTATGACGGAAATGGGTGGATATTATCGAAAGTTCAAGGAATATATGACGAAAAGTGGTTGAGTAACTCGGTATTAACATCCTTTACCGCCTCCCGCGCATCAGAAAAGAAAGGCGATTCAGAAAGACCTACCGTCTGAATATTTTTAAGCAAGAATGCGTGGGTTAAAAAAAGGAAACGAAAGTTCTGGCTTTAAATATAAATCGGAAAGTTGGTGTTTATCCCCTAAAAGTAAAAGACGATAAGTTTTCTGAGCACCCTCTGTTAAGAATACTACACCTCTTAATTTAATTACCGAATGTTCCCCCAAACATTCGTTACTAGAGTATTGCAAGAATAGATCTGAGATTTGTTAATATTACTCCTGTCATATGTTGCCTTACTTTGTGAGTAGACGTTGAAAAGCAGTAAAAGGCACCAACCCACAAATACCTTTAAACCCACACTAATTTTTAATTTTCGGAGCTTTAATTCGTTCCTGGCTCTCCTGAACACAAAATCCGACAATGAGAATGATGGGATATAAAACCCTAAGCGTACTGAACACAATATTTATAAAAATAACATATGTAAAAGGTTGAAACATTAAAATGGAACCAGCCCCACAGACAAGTTATCAGGGAGCGGCCATGTTGGAATGTGACGTCATTTGGCTGTCGCTTTCCAATATGGCCGCTCCTGATAACTTGTACGTGAAGCTGGTCCCATTTTAGTCATCTGTATACAGCCGTACCGGCTGAAAAGACTATTGCAACGACTTTGTCCGTCCGTCCGTCGCTTTTTTCAACTTCGCAACGGTACCAGATAGAGACGACCACTGTTTACAACGTTAGATTCAGTGTGAGAAGGTAGTTAAATAACATGGCAAATTAAAACATCGTTACTTCCTTATAGCTAAAAGACTTCTTCGACGTCACTAAATTAAATAATAACATTTGATCTTCGATTTGGAATCCTAAGATAACACGCAATAAAAAGAAATGGATTTTAGCTTCGTTTAAAATAGTCTCGTCTCATAGTTGCATGAATGAATAGGTTTACCGTAGAATCAAATTCTCCATTAGGCCTATCTGATACTTACGAAATCAAAACTGCATTAAAAAAAATTAGGCCTAAAAATGAAAATTAGGTTTAAAATAATGTTACCATGGCAACGTCAAGTTGCTACGAGTCGTCGTTGGCTTCATCAACAGCATCTCTCGCGTCACTTCCCCACTGGTCTGTATATGCGCATTACATTGTTAACGCTGTAACTGTGTACCTGAAGGCGCACCGTGTTGCAAAAATGAATATGCTTACTATACAATTCAACTCTCCGTTATCTGCTACTTACGAAATTAAAACTGCTGGTTAAAATTAGGCCTAAAAGCTGACAATTAAAATGTAAAATAGGCCTAAAAGTTGACACATTTTTAACCAGCAATTGTGATGGTTACTGCTTTTAGATTATATAATAGACATCTGTTGTAGTGCATGGCAGAGGTGTGCGCCTCCACATTGGAAGTGGAGGAACTGTACAGAAGACCGGTGCGACTAGGCAGTCGCTGTAACCGCTTGTTTTATGTTTTTACCTTCTATTTATGTTTTTTTTTGTGAACAAGGAGAAAATTACAGCTCTGAAAATAAACTGGTGTGGGTTTAAAGGTATGTGCGAGTTCGTGCCTTGTCAGAAGGCACCTTTTACTTCGATTCCTCTCAGTTGATTCTGGATGACATGATATTACGGCTACTTGCCATTACACCACAATCGGCCTTAAAATCCATTTGTATCTCAGTTTGCCTTCCCAATCAGCCTTAGACTTATTGTTACACAAATTTATTGTAGTGAGAGTTGTACAAAAACAATGTACCTACGAGCTTTGCATGCCACTATTGTACCGCGAAATTTTGAACAGGAAATCAGCAAATATCGAAATCGAGAATTTTGTACATAACTGAACTTCAATGTAATTGAACTAATTACTTTCTTCTAAGTTTAAACAAAAAGAGCGAAAATAGGAGGGATCACATTTCTGAACGCAAAATCCAATCGTGTGTTTAACAATTGGGTCGTAATTACCGAAATATCGGGGAAAACTTAAACAGAAAAACAAATTTTTAACTTCCGTTTGCTGTAACCATTTTTGGATGTACCGTACGTCAAAACAGCGCAGAACGGCGCGCGACAATACAGCGACGTCATAACAGCGAAACGACAAAACAGCGTACGACACAACAGCGTGCGACAAAACGGTGCAACGACAAAACAGCGCGACGACAAAATGGCTTGGGATAAAAAAGCGTACAACAAAAAAGCCCAAAACGAAGCTTAAAAACGATTACGTTTCGAGAATTGTCAATGTTCTCTTCAGATCAACGTACAAAGCTAAATTTAGTTCTCTACAGTTTCTACACACCTACGACCATTTTTTGTATGTGCTGATGAAGGAGCGGGAGGGGAGGGGAGAGGGATAATTTGTTGCTTACGGGCACTTGTTCTGTCTTACTTATTTAGGAAAAAAGAAAAGTTTTCGGAAAAGTTGTTTTAAAACGGGATGCCATGGGTTCTGGGTACAAATAACAGTTTTATAGTGAAAAGTTCGCCCAACGTTACATTACTCAGCTGAAGAGCTGCGTGAAAATAACTTACAAAAGATAGCTAGGGGAAGTGAAAGAGGTGAAGCGAGAAAAAAGACTGTCGCACAATACGCACTCGATAAAATGAAACTGAACTAAGGAAAGCACCCGAAAGCACATCCCCCCGTCAGCACATAAAAATTGGTTTTAGTTGAGGGTGTAAATTGTGGATCACTAGTTTGGACTTTGACCTGAGGAGTCCATTGGCACTTCTCGAAACACCATCGATTGTTTTTTAAACAACTCTTTGCGCTGTTTTGTCGCACGCTGTTTTATACAAGCTTAGATAAGATAAGATAAGATAAGTGTTTATTGTCATCAACGTGACAAAAGGAAACCAGGAAGGGAAAGCTATGTTCCACTTATACCTGTCCTATATTATAATTTCATGCATATATAAAAAAATAGGTTAAATTCAAAAATAACATAAAAATGTGCAGTCATATATAATAATAATAGGTGAAGTAGTACAAAAACGGGAAACGACCTTGCGAGGTTACAAATATCCAGCCTAGAAGTTGTAAGTAAAACAATGAAATGCATGAAACCGGTTCAGTGTTGCTGTTATGTCGTCACGCGGTTTTTTCGTGCGCTGATGTGTCGTCAAGCTGTTTTGCCGTGTGCCGTTATTTCCGCGCTGTTTTGACGGGATACCACCATTTTCACGCACGTAATATTGTTAATTTTATTTTTGTCATTATGACTACAGAACTAAATGCTGGACAAAATTTTCTTAAGTTATCTTTGTTCAAAACTTTGAAAATAGACCCAATATTCAGTCACAGAATTGGTATTTTAATCCAAAAACTGGTCCATGTTTTTCGCTATTTTATCTTAGAAAAAGCGTATTGAATTTCTTTCCTTAATGGCCAACCCTACGCATCTTGAAAACGAATGCTGCAACTTTTGCTTTTATTCTGCGTTTGCGGTCGCGTATAAAATGTTAGGCCATTGGCTTTGATACTGCAAAAGGAAAGATGCCTTCCCATTTTACGGATGTCACATTATGCTGAAGGCAGCAGAACGAATTGAATTTTTATTGTGTGATGGGTTTTTAATGCACTAGATGGGGATAAAAAGCTTTCGGCGAAATATCTTAATGTCGTTGTTGATGTAGTGCAGCTGCGTCTGCATTTTGACGTAATGGCTGTCGCCAGCTTGGAACGTATGGCATTGTGCCCTGGTTGATTTTGATGACGTGATAACTGAATAACGCGTTTCATTTGGAATATAGACGGATCGTACATTGAGACCCGAAACAACCATAACCTTATAAGCATCAACACTTGAAGGTCAAAATGGCACGTTTAAGTAATGCGTTGCAAGACTGGTTGATGGCCGAGAAAATTACTGGCATAGAACGACGCATATCCGACATACGATGTGATTCTGCGTTGTAATTTCATCGACTCAGTCACAAAATTACTTTCCATTAACAAATTATTGAAGACACCGACATGAGTTCCAATTAAATGAAATAGAAAAGCGAGATGGTCAATAAAAGAGATGAACTTCAAAACATTTAATTTGATTTAATTAAATTAAAATTTCGTTACAAAGAAAAAATTCTCAACAGAACGAAGAAGGGCCAGCAAGACCACTGATACCAACAAGTACAATTAAAGAAAAAGTTATGTACATCTGACATATTTTGTTAAAAATGGTTTCTGTTTCGATAGCCAGAATTTTAAACTATTAAGGGATGGAGCTTATCGGACCTCTACTGGCAGCCCGTTCGAAATTTTAACCACACGATTTGAGAAGAAAAACTTTCTATATTCTCTTGAAAATAATAATTTCAGCATCGGTAATTTGAGAGGAGGACCCCAGGTAACGTTACGCGAATGTAAGGAAAAAAAAGTGTCCATAGTTAACCTCGTACCGGTCATGCAGTAAAGAGTACGTTAAGGCAAGATCACACTTCAGTCTGTCTAATTCCAGTGTGTCTGCTCCAAGTCTTCTAGTCGTTTTCTATAATTTAAGTTAGATAAGCCAAAATTTTTTTTGTAAACATATGCTGCACTGACTCCATATGATCAATGTGCTTGACAAGAAAAGGTGACCAAATAGAGGTTGCATATTCCAAACTGGGTCTGACAAAAACGTAAAAAGCCCAAAACAAGGTCTTACAATCTCCTTGTTGTATCTCTTTGGGGTACATATACTTCAGATGCGATGTTCCCCACAGGGGAGGTCTACAATACGGGGTAAAGAGTCAATCCCCGAGCACATCACTAGCTATATGAGGGACTCAAATAAAGAGACAAGCAGGACCGAGCCAGTGTTGTATCTCTGCGAGGAAAGCGGCTCATGACCTATTTATCAGCCAATCTCACGATTTCAGTCTAATAACAATGGGACAGCACGCACCCAACAGAAAGAATCGCACTGACATTCTTTTGCTCAGACAGCTTAACAGCAACAAAGTGCATAAAGATGTCATTGTTGACAGCATTGGTATTCCTTGTTTGGTTTTACCCGGGAACTTTTCGAAGGGGTGTTAGTTATTCTATATCTTGCAAGATTACCCTCATTGGGGATTCTAGATGCAATGGCTCCACGAAGCAGTAGGAGAAGTTTGACAAATGGTAAAGTACAAATGTAAACATCCAAAGTTTGGAAGTTTTGTGGTAGTGTTTCTCCTTGCTGAAAGCGTACAATTGTTTATGCCTACCTTGAGTATACCCGAATTATGTACTACTTTATAATATCACTTTGTGTGTGACTACTTCGAATAAGTTTAGCCTTAAATTATATGGATGGATAGTTTATTTAGGGAACTAACAGTTTTTTTAAGTAACAGTAACAGGCACTGCAATCTACTCGTGGCCAGTGGTAAAGCAGATTTCCAAACAGTCAGAACGTGTCCTGAACCATAACTGCTTTCGCATCGGCTATTGGCTATTGGTTTTTATGCTCCACCTCTCAAACCTAAATCCGATGACCATTAATGACCAGAGACCTTTCATCCCCAGTCTATTCGGAGTAATGTTAACTGAACGGAGAAAAAAGTTTTCTTAACTTAGAGATGAAATTTTTGGAAGAGATAAAAGTTGTTATACGTTCATACATGATACTGGTTTTCCTCTAATCCTGACGAATATAAGTAGCATTGTATACTTTTCGTTGAGTGTGTGTCATACTAATTTCTATGGTTGCTGGTGGGCAGCTACAGTGATATAAATGGAAAATACTGCATCCTAGCATGAGTGTGTCACTGTAGCTTTTTGGTTTGCTCATTTGCAACCGGGTTCCGCTGAATACAGATGCTGTGTTTGTTTACCTGTCTGCTTGCTGCAGCTTCGTTTTTCCTTTCGTTGAATTTGGACGTATTCCAATAAAATAGCTCTTAACTGTTGCAATTTTTGTCTGAGTAAAATGTTTGTGCATTCAATTTGTAGCCAAATAAAATCAACTCATGTTAATTGATTTGAAATTATATCCTTACTGCTTGCACCATGCTCTCAGGGGTGTAATTGCAAAATGATTAGAATTTGTTAGTTTTAAATTTAGGCTATATGCAGACTACATTCAAAAACAGCAGCTATACAGCCAACAAAAAAGCTGTTACGACTGATTATTTAATTGTAACAAGATATGTAAAGAAGCTTCTTACCTCGCATATATTTTTACCACTTTTTTGAAATTGGTATGCGACTAATGCAAATGTTATTTCTTGCTTAAAAGCAATGTATATCAGTTACGTTGTCTTATTTTCTAGGTATTGGTTTGGATAGCATTAGGAGTGTTTGGTGCTGGAGGAACTATGTGTATAAATATGCAAGGGAAGAAATTGACAGTTCCGTAGTTCGCCCCTACATGGCACCAGGGATTACATTGGTGATTTCTGATTGGTCCGTGCCGTAGGCAAAATTACTTCATGTACGTGTCCTGGCGAAACCTTCCTAGGTACATAAAGACTGCCTACTAAAGTATTGCTGATGGATATGTAAGACCAAACGATTCGAATAGAGCCGTAGTCACACAAATATAGGTTTAATCATACAAATATACGCCTAATCACACAAATAAAGATAATCACACAAATGTAGGCCTCATCAGACAGATATAGGCCTAATTAACACTAATATATAGATCTAAATATACAAATATGGGCCTAATCAAGCAAATATAGACCTAACCAAACAAATATAGACCTAATCACACAAACACAGATCTAACCACACATTTAGGCCTAATCACACAAAAACAGCCCTAACTACCGTACATCATCCAATAATGGGCCAAATACTTCTATTGTTCTCTTTAGTATGTTAGGGGAAAAAGGCCACATATTAACTATAATATGCAGCTATCACGTGTTCCCCTTTACCGTGTTTCAAGTAATTGTAATTTTTTATAGACAGTAAAGGGTTTCCCTGCCATCAATCATCATTCCGTTGTGACGAATGGAGCTACATTCCACCAAGATCATCTGCTCCAGAAATACAAAACAAAACCACAACCACACACAAGGGAAGAGCACTAAACTAGTTTCTGCAATACAAGCCTATAAACCACTCTTTGCAAACAACAAAAGAATATCCTGAACCAGTCAGCCCCCTGCCACCCATCCAACGCACCACTCTGTTTGTACTATGGCAAAAAGCACACAGCCCGCAGCACTCTGATTGTCAGGCCTGTCAACAGTGCTGCAAACGAAGATTCACCGTGTAATCTTTTTTGTCGTTAAAAATAAATAGTTTGTGGTTATTAGA
>JAHWFP010201751.1:0-43407 GCA_023313725.1 Lithobius niger | reverse complement strand
TGCTGTGGACGCCGAACGGTTTGATTGTTGTCATTAAAATTTGTAATGTGGTGAAATAGTTACGACACGACCCCAAATACTGAATTTCGTTGGTCTATGTCAATTCTGGGCGAGACTGTAGGAGTTCAAAGTTTGACGTTTAACATGGAAGTTCATGCTGAGGCTTGCATAACGACCGCTACCGCGGTCCTTGATTACAGGTCCGCTATGAGTTACAATGCATGACTATTTTGAAAGATGGTATGGTTCCGATCTCAAAACTCTTATAGGGCTCGTAAGTGTCTTTAAACTTGAAAGAAGTCCTGGAAAATAAAAATAGAACACTAGCCTTCTGAATACTGGAAAAAAAAAACGTCTCGAGTGTTTGAATCCCCCTGACATTTTTCTCCCCGTGGCTTTTAAACTCCTATTGTTGAACTCCTATCAGTCCGCAGAACCAAAATCAGCACCATGTTGCAGTTTCACAGTTCATAAATATTTATAGCTGGTAGGAGCCATGAGTGCTAGAGTTATTCAATTCATGTAGCAACCGATCAGTGCCCAGTTTGTGGTCGCTTAGGGGCAGTGAAGTGATTCACTAAGAGTAGGTATAGTATCATTTCTATCATCTAATGTCTCCTGTTACAATCACCAACTCCAACGTGTGAATCAAGAAAAAAAATTGGTCTTTATGTTTAATGACACTATGGTCACCAATATTCATTGAATTAGGAATATCAGTTTACATTCTTTTCTTGAATTGTAGAGTTGCTGGAAAAAGAACACAAGAAAAAAAAAATGTTTTAGTCTTGTACAAACAATGAAACTGTATTAAACCACTTTTATCCATACGAATTTTTAATTGAGTTTATTTTCAAAACAAAACTATTAAACTTATATGTTTTATTTTCTTTCAAGGCTGAACAGTGTGTTGGTTTGCAAGGATTTTTGGTCTTTCATAGTTTTGGAGGAGGAACTGGTTCTGGATTTTCTTCATTGCTAATGGAACGTTTGTCAGTTGACTATGGGAAGAAGTCAAAACTCCAGTTCACTGTCTATCCTGCACCTCAAGTAAGTTTCTAAACATGGCAATACTACATGCTCACACCTTCAATGAGTGTTCTAAGCCTAAAGATTTATTTCTATGTTTTCCATTACAGGTATCAACTGCGGTCGTTGAGCCATACAACGCCATCTTGACCACTCATACCACTTTGGAACATTCCGATTGCGCTTTCATGGTAGACAATGAGGCCATCTACGACATCTGTCGCAGAAATCTGTCTATTGAACGTCCAACGTATGAAAATCTCAACAGACTCATCGGACAAATTGTTTCATCCATAACAGCTTCCCTACGATTTGATGGTGCGCTAAATGTTGACTTGACGGAATTCCAGGTTAGTAGAATGCTGTGAAGGGATCAATCATAATTAAAACTTTGTTGCAAACTTGAATATTCTCCAAAGGCCCACCTGTAGCACATTCAACCTAGCACCAGACGGGGTTAAAAAAGAATCGCTCTTCCCCATTTTATTTCTTAAGAACCTGGCAGATATGCATGACTCCACCCGCAGGTGATAGTTAAGTTGTGGTCCAATTTCTTGGGAGGTGATTTACTAAACAAAGAAACATAAGTTGGCTGATGTAATGAGGGGCCGTTGATTGAACCAGAAAAGGATGACCTTGCAGAATAAGAGCAAGGTCATTCCACTGCTACTCTTTAAATATATAGTCATACACCATGGGAATATATTAGAAACCTGTAGGGAACATTACCAATGCAAAAACAATGAAAATAGGCTCAGAATTGCAGGAACTACATCGTATATAAAATAGCTATAGCAACCTCTGAAAAGTATCCCACCCAAACAGTCACGTGTGCAGGGAAGCATCGCACATCCTTCATGGGTCGCAAACAACTTTTTGTGTGATGTAGTTACTGTCCGATTTTCATTCTAGTTTTTGCTTTGTTAAGCAGAATATTTTGTTGCCTACATACAATTTTCTAATTTATTCCCCTGATGTGTGATGCATATGTTAAGAAGTTAACAATGGTACAATAAAATGAAGGACACTAAACCACAAACGAAGAACACAATAGTTCTTTTTAATTTTCGGTGGATTTTGATGTTAGAAACGAACTTCAGTTCCACGGTTAACATGGAAGACCGGTGACCCAGTCTTCCATGTTCCAGTCTTCCATGTTAACAATGTTATGATCTTGATTACATTTTAAAAGGTCATGCATTTATTAAGCAATCAATACCTCCCCTCTTCCATCATTATCCACTCATCACACGATCCATAGTAGAAGAATCCTTCTTCATTAGTATTCGAAAGCCATGAACGATATGGATCATGATTAACGGATTACCCTAGTGAGTAATATTTCACTCATTGTTCCCACAGAATTTTAAAAAATCGAAATAGCCACTTAAAATCTTTCCAGCAAGGTAGTTTCCAGCAATCCTCCATTGTGATATTCTTTAAGGAATTCGTGAGCCTTTCTGCTAAAACACACCTTCAACTTTAACGAAGCTTCCCGACTGTTAAACCACTCACAATCCAATTCAATCTCAAAGAGTAGAAACCGTATTCAAATGCAGTTCGGATTGTCCTTAAGAAATAAAGCAGTAGATCATTTCCTATGCCTCCTTAGGCTTTAATGTGTTGTTGACTTACTGTTCTTTGTCATATGGTTAAAGTAGAAAAATATACATCTTTGAACAGTTTAGCAAGCTGCTTCTTGTTGTGAACGGATAAACTTTTTTTCTTTAAGGTTTATTTTAGAGTACAGACATTTAGCATTACGCTCTGGCAAATGTAAGATTTATATCTCAACCTCTTTTTGTGAACAAGTGACTTACAACTTTTGTTTGCTTTATCCACAGACAAATCTTGTGCCTTATCCCCGTATTCACTTCCCTTTGGTCACATACGCACCGATGCTCTCAGCTGAGAAGGCGTACCACGAACAACTGACTGTTTCAGAGATTACCAACGCTTGTTTCGAGCCAGCCAACCAAATGGTGAAATGTGATCCTCGTCACGGAAAATACATGGCCTGCTGTTTGCTTTATCGTGGTGATGTGGTACCAAAGGATGTCAATGCTGCTATAGCTGCTGTTAAAACTAAGCGAACCATACAATTCGTGGATTGGTGTCCTACGGGTTTCAAGGTACCATACACTCCTTTTAACTATAGAGGCTTTCCCAATTCATTTGCAGTCTTATCCCTTGCACTCCATACAAATACCCAAGCGTCCTTAGGTCAGTGACGTGATTCAACCTTGCACCCTCTTGCCTCGCAGACGTCATCTCTAACCACTCAACTATGCTTTGCTCGCTTCACTCGGGTTCCCAAGGACCCCTCATAAAGCTAATATTTCATCTGGACTAATTATATTCTTGTCTAGGCGTGTTAAGTCTGGTGTGGAATAGGTTATTAGCACTTTTTTTGTACGTACAAATTTGTGACTTCAGAAACTTCATCCTGGCACGGATATTAATCTAAAACCTATTATCGGAGCAAATTCACAATTACTCTGAATTTAAATGAAACAATACTTTTGCCCATTCAGTTTAAGTCTGGTAGCATGAAAACAAGCATCTGAAAACTACTTTCATACGGTGCAGTTTGCTACGGTAGGCAATTCATGAAAAAGTCATGAACAAATTGTTTTTAGCTTCTACATTATTACAAGCATAATAAATACTCAAATACTCATGATACGTTTAATTACATTATTTAAAAGTTTCACTACTACCTAGGATGCAATAGTTTCAACAATATTCCACTGTCTTTGAAAGAACCTTCACAGAAGTAAAAAATATCAAACCAAAAATAAACTATGTCACGATTACTTTTCAATGTGTGACTCCTGTTGTAAAACAGCACTACTAGAGTATGGAGGAATACTTTAAAAAGCCAGGATAAAATAAAAATATTATGCAAAAATGCAATTACTTAACAGCGATGAATTATTACTGAATTATTATTATTCAGTGTCTATCATATTTCTTAAAAGTAAAACTACTGAACAGCTTTCATTTTTTGCAGGTTGGGATTAACTATCAGCCACCAACTGTAGTTCCTGGTGGAGATCTGGCTAAAACCCAGCGTGCTGTTTGCATGATCAGCAATACAACAGCAATTGCCGAAGCTTGGGGGCGCCTCAACCATAAGTTTGATCTCATGTATGCCAAAAGGGCTTTTGTCCATTGGTATGTAGGTGAAGGTAAGTTACAGCCAAGACTACACAACCAACTAACCATTTTTAAAGAAAAACATAACACCCCTTTCACCACATCTCAGTTCTTCTATGTCCCCCACCTGTTGAGACATAACTCGTTACACACATACTGAGGCCCAATACAACACAATACATTCGTAAATTATTAACACTTACACATTCTTCTGATGTACCATGTGTTTGGCCAACATACTTCTCTACAGTATCATTTAGGAGTATGCTCCGTAGCATCATCAATGTGAAGTATCATCATCAGGTTCTGTAGAAAGATTTCGTTAAGTTTCCACCATTTCGTCAATTTTACATGGATTTTGACATTTTAATACACCACTTTTCAACGAGACCTTTCCATTGGTAGAAGAGCCAAATAAATTAGTTAACGCACTGGGAGTTATTGTGTGATAATAATTTGCGGTAACAACACGATGAAAAGAGGATTGGCTGTGGACAATTTATTTCGACACGATCATTGTCGCACTCAGTGGGAGGAAGTTCTGCTACTGGGTGACCATGTTATATCTACACTGACCGTGTAATATCATTGTAAGCTTAATCATATCTCAAGCATCCAATTTATATTTTTTATACATCCCCTACTCCCAAATCTTGAAATTTTGTAGCATGAAACGTGCTGTCCCTAGTGTCAGATACGTCTGGAAGTAAAACCACTAACTCAATTTTTACCCAATGATTCGGTTGTAATATCTACACCTACAGTAAAAAATTAAAAACATAACTACCATTATGTCCGCCATACTTGCTAATTTTATTTTACTGCTATGCAGCCTGTTGTTGTGGTTTCATCACTAAGCTGACAATTAAATCACTTACGTTTACAGGAATGGAAGAAGGAGAGTTCAACGAGGCTCGAGAAGATCTTGCAGCGCTGGAGAAAGATTATGAGGAGGTGGGTGTCGACTCGGCCGACACAAACGGAGTGGACAGTGAAGAATACTGAAGAATATGCCCAACACGAGAACATGTCTGTTAAATCCTGAAAGTCATGTGCTCAATTTAGAGAGATTGCCACAAACAATTCCTGTAGCTGCGGACCAATGAAGAAGTGTAAATGACCTTCCAGTCAAATGTTCCAAGTTTTTTTTTATTCTTATTATATCAAGTGTGATTTTTTTAAATATATTTTTTCTTCATACATGTGTTTTCAAACCAGCGAGGCAATGAGCAAGTTACCGATGTGTTGCTGTTCCATGTTGTAGCCAATAACAGACGCTACTATCCAGAACTGTCAGACAGCTTCAATCCGCAGAAGCGCCATTGTGATGCGCTGTGCAACATTAAACGTACCCACTAGGATGTTGAAGTGTGAGTTGAGTTATATAATAATTGCACTGCACACTGACATGAAACTTTCTTTGTTCATTTGTATTAGCAAAATGTTAGCAATGAAGCACGGCTTCCCTTTTTAAATGTGTGGGAAGAATAATGTCAATATCTTTGGTTACATATTCATTCAGCAATTAACTAGAGGGTAGTACAGTAGATCCTTTAGGAAGCTGGTGATTGTTCATGTTGACCCGACTGGGTTATGCTTGTCATTTTGTCGCTTTTGACATTTTGGGGTTGGACATTTGATGTTTATACTGCACTATAATAATTGAGATCGAGGTCTTCTAGAAGCTGCACTTTCACTGCTTTAACAAAGACGTTTTCCAACTAGCAATGCTAACGAGTTAATAGTTAAATAAAATTTTCACATTTAACTTGATTTCAGGTTAGTGGGAAAATAGCTTCTTGCCAAATGATGATGGTTAAACAAAATTTTCACACTTAGCTGAATTTAAGGTTAAACGTGAAAATAGCTTAATAGTCGGCAGTCAATGCTGTGTACAGGTTATATATCATTCGCAGCAGAGAAAAGCAACTTTTCTTAGCATCTCGTTAATGTGCCTTATATCAATATGAAGCAAATGTGATAATATACAGAAAATCTTAATTATGGAAACTATGCTGGCAAAGAATCTTGTTGTAGCAAATGCATTAAACTGGTAAAATGCCCGGAGTGTTTGAATGAAAAATATTTACTGTAGAGACATTAATATTTAATGTCAGTAAATATTATCCAATATGTTATATTAAATACTAGAAATTTCTGCTTCAGCAATGTGAGAAGTCCGTGCCGATCAAAGTCAACTGTTTCTAGTATTAGGTAAAAAAAAAAAAAGTGATTATAGATCAGATAAGGTAATTGGGTGGATTTTCATGCATGCTTTTTACACTAGCTCAGGTTTTTCGACAGATTTCCTGTACTTATTCAAATATAGCTTGATGTTGAAGTTTTATAAGAAGATGACATTTAAAAAAATATTATATAACGTTTACCATTGTAAAACTAAAAGCTCAAGTGATTTTTACTCAATTCTTGATCACAGCTTGAAAAGTGTTTTTATACTGTAGTTGTTTTGTATTAAGTGGATTGGTTCTTTTTTACAAGTCAATAAAAGCCACAATTTTACACTTTATGGTTTGTGTGTATTGAGAACATACCAGCTAATTCCCACTTTACTAGGTATTTTTATCCCGTACTATGCAGCACTTACAACCACAGATACTAATCACAATTATTTCACACAAACTAATGAGTTCAATATGCAGTGAATCATGTTAACGAACCTGACGAGTCCTCTTGAGAGTTGCCAGCATAGACTAAAAGTTGTAACGGGTTCCGAGCTCCCATGCACCTTGCCTAAATCCGAAAGATTAATGGGGCCTGATCCACCATGCGCCTTGAGTACATCCTAAAGAATGTAGAAGGGCCCGAGACACAATGCACCTTGTTGTACATCCTAATAAACTTAACGGGTCCTGAGCCACCGTGCACCCTAAGTGCATTCTAAAGACTGTATCAGGAGCTGTGCTGCTGTGCATCTTGCATGCAACCTAAAGACTGTACCGGGGCCTGAGCCATCATGCATCTTGTGTGCATTCTAAAAAACGTAACGGAGCCTGAACTGCCATGCATCTAGTGTGCATTCTAAAGATTGTAACTGAGCCCGAGCTGCCATGCAACTTGCATGCATCGTAAAAATTGTAGCGGGGCTTGAGCTACTGTGCACCTTGCATGCATCCTAAAAGTTGTAGTAGGGCCAACCAAGCACCTTGCATGCATCCTAAAGATTGTAGCCCTGCATCCTAAAGATTGTAACAGGGTCAGAGCTGCAGTGCACCTTGTGTGCATCATTTAAATTATAATGGGCCTAAACTATCATGCACCTAGTGTTTATTGTAAAGACTGCAACGGGTGCCGAGCAACTGTGCACTTGCGTGCATTCTTGTAACAGAGCCAGAGCTGCTTGCACCATGTGTGCATTCTTAAAATTGTAAGAGGGCCAGAGCCACCAGCACCTATGTGCATCTGTAACTGTAACATGGTCAGAGCTACAGTGCACCTTGTATGCATCATTTAAAATACAATGGGCCTAAACTGTCATGCACCTAGTGTCTATTGTAAAGACTGCAACGGGTGCCGAGAAGCAGGATCATCTTTCGTCACGGGAGGTGAGGACTTGACAAAAGGTGACCCAAAGAGTGAAGTAAACAGCTGCTGGTAGGCTCTCCGGAAGGTGGGCCGGTAGAAGGCGGGCTAGAAGATAGTTAAGATAATCCGACATGGTCACAACGTTGATCCTGTTGGGGCGGGCTTTGGTCTTGACGGGAAACGAAAGCCAAGGGCATGCCGAGTTAAGGATGGGCTGGTGCCGTGGGGTGGTGGGTGGTGGGTAGTCACACGGCAGACGGGAACTGAAGAACATCGGAAGACAAAAGGAACCAGGAGAAGAAGCGAGCTTTTAGCAATGATGGCAGCCTGAGACAAGGAGATGTGAGGGTAATCTTACCGGGCCTGTTAGGCTGTCTTACATTTCTGTTCCCCAATCATTGTGAAAAACTTGTTGTGAAAGCAGGCAGCCTGGTTGGGCCGACGTGATGCAAAACAAAGTAGGCGAAAAAGTGGACTAAAGTCGGCAAGGGAGGGTATGAACGGTGTCCGGCTTCAAAGGGAGGGCTGGGTTGTTGTTGGGGAACCGAGGGAAAACGGTCCGTTGGTGGTCTGTGTGTTGGCGGGAGATGTGCGTGACAGAGACGGCATTGGTTTGCCTTTCACTTTCCGTAAGCGGCTGCTTGGGCTGGCAGAGGTTCCCCAAAACGCAGCGAGCAGGGGTTGATGATAGCCTGTGAGGAATCAAGGCGGAGACTCCGGCGTTGGGTGAAAGGTACTGATGTTGCAACCAAAGATGTGTATTTTTTTTTAAACCATCGTGATAATGTCACGAAAGATTGGTGATCCTGGTGAGGAAGGCCGTGGTGAAAGCATGTAGGTCAGGCTTCATGGAGAGACTGCTAGGTGTAGTTCTTTGTGAAAGGACGGTCCGAAGTATAAGGGAGGGTGACTTGAGGCCGAGGCCAACCCTCCCAGTTCAGATGAAAGATGCGGAAGACCTGTAGCTGGAAGCGGCGGCCGGGGCTTGAGATCGTTGGCGGCACAAAATCTTGGGTGAAAGGTGATGCTGGGATGGTCCCTGGAAACGACGAGAGAGGAGTCACAGTGTCTTATGGGTGGACTCGGTCAAAAAGTTGTCAAGGTGGCAGGTGAATGAAGATGTGTCAGTGTAGCTGCTTTGAACTACGTTCGTCTTGAGGCTTTGCTGTAAACATAAGTTTTTAGCCATGAGACGAGTCTTGATGCTGAAAGTGATGGTTGTGTTGACTTCCACTCGACACGTGGGGTTAGACACGATCGAGACAAGGATCAGTGTGGACTGCCACAGTCGTTTTGGTCTTCATTCATAGTACGGGATTGATTGCGGTCGAGAGGAGCTGCCTGCGACGAAGACGTTGTCCGTCTTGTGATCTTCACTCAATTTGCGGGTTGTAGTCACAAATGAGACGAGCGTCGGTGTAGACAGTCATGGTCGTCTTAATCTTCACCCGAGAAGTGGGGTCAGCCATGGTCGAGATTCTGGAAGAAGAGAGAGCATCATCCGTTTTGACTTTTCACTCAAAACGTGGGATTTAGCCAGGTTTGAGACGAGCACCGGTGTGGGTTGCAACAGATGTTATGATTTCCGCTCGAGACGAAGGGTAAACCACGGTCGAATCAAGGTACAAGAGGTGAAAACGTCATCCGACTTGACTCTTCATTCTAAAGCGTAGTTTTTAGCCACGGATGAGCCGAGGATCAGAGTGGACGGCAACTGTTGTCTTGATCTTACTCGAGAGCGAGACGTGAGGTCAGCCATGATCGAGACAAGCATCCAAAGGTGGAGACAGTCCCGTCTTGATTCTTCATTCAAAACATGGATTCTAACCACGAATGGGACGAGTATGAGTGTAGACAGCAGCTGATTTATTGATTTTTACTCGAGACGTGGGGTCAGCCACGGTCGAAACTAGCAGCAAGACGTGCAAACGGCTTCCGTCTTGGTTCTTCACTCAAAACGTGGGTTTTAACCATGAGTGAGATGAGCAGCAGTAGACAGCAAATGTTGTTTTGATTTTCGCTTGAGACGTGGGGTCAGCCACGGACGAGACAAGCAGCAAGAGGTGCAAATGGCTTCGTCTTGATTTACTCAAAAATGTGGGTTTTAGCCACAAATGAGACGAGCAGCAGTGGCCAGCAACTGTTGTCTTGAATTTCACTCGAGACGTGGGGTCAGCCAGGTGGAAACGGGTTCAGTCTTGACTCATCACTCAAAACGTGGGTTTTAGCCATGAATGAGATGAGCGTCCGGGTTGATAATTGTAATTGAGACTAACTGTCAGAGACAAGCTGGTTCAGTTGAACCTTGTGAGAGACTGCATCCGTGGTGTGAATTCACGTTGGTAGGTTAAGTGAAAGCGGGTTTGGGATTGCCGGGGCCGGGGGGCGCATTCGCGGGAGGAGGACGTGAAGCTACCGGCGGCGAGACGGTCTTTCGTTTCTTGGCAGTGCTGGGCGATGAAAGGGGGCCACGCTTGTGGCTTTCATGACTCGTGGTGGACGCAACCCAATCCCGGGTGTGGGCGTGGCGAGCAGAAGACGGGCATGATGGCGGAGGCATCGGGTTGTCTTTTGTTTTCCCGTGTATAGCCTGTTGGACGATGAGGTGCACTTCGCTCATTCGCTGCTGGAAACGCTGTGGTTTTTGCGGGAAGAATTCGAGGACAGATCCAGTGGAGAGATGGGGGCTGGATGCAGCCCAGATGCGGTGGAAGCTCGGCGAAGATTCATCTTTGCCTCGCGGTAGTTTTCGTTAGCCAGAATGAGATCTTGACAGAGTGATGAAAGATCCAACAGCGTTGCAGGAGGAGTCCATTGGCCGGCGTATAGCGGCGACTAGTTTGGAAAAGTTTCATCGATGAACGTAGCGAGAAGGATCGGGGCGGTGAGGTCTAGGGCAGAGACCCAGCGCTGACTGAGGGTGAAAGGACGAGCAAAAGCACGAGGGCGGGCGGCAGATGAAGCTTCGGATGCAGCGGCCATCTTTGGTAAATCCAAATTCCGACGAATGGCAGGGAACCATGGAACGAGGTGACGTGTAGGCACCTCCGGAGGAATGCTGAAAGCGTCCGCGCTCTCGCTTTTATAAGGAAGGACTGCGCCGTGCAGGAGCAGTGGGGCATGCAAGCAGGCGGCTGTACAGACGAAGAAACCTCCAGGGGAGCATTCCATTGGGAACAATGGAACAATGTTATGCAAATTAACAGGTTAAGATGTTTTGCAAATAAGAAACTAATTTTATGTTTAAAATTCCGTTTTCACTTTCATCCGAAAATTCTTTCTTTTAATTTGGGCTGACTTTGTCCAATAGGAGGTGGGTCGAGTCTAAAAACTGCACAAAATACCTTTGCCAAACGATATACCCTTTTTGCATACCTACATTATGCATTGCTTCATTTGACCACCACGCAGCCCGGCCATTTCAGTTCTTCCCAGCATAACTCCCTGCCATCACGTGGTCATCTAAAGGTAGTCTAGCCACAAAAGCACAGGATGAAGCATGTGCTCGCATCTCATGGGGCACGCACAGCTAACATGATCCGGAACAGACTCATCAGCTCTGTAGATTGTCTCACAAATCGATTGGGCCATTTTAACAGGAAAGACTGGGGGCCATGGTGGGTTCCTTCGAGCATTTGTCCAACTTCAGAAACAGGGGTATCAGCAAAGCCTCCATTGTCGACCCCTCAGCCAGTCCGGTGGGGCAGTTGTGAAGTTCTTTGTCACTTCAAGGTAAAAATACAGAGCACGACTTGGGCACTGCATTATCATTCCTTGAATTAGTGGTCCACCACGGGAACAAGAACTTTGATCACCACTGGTTTGGAACGTTCGTCGACCTCTGGTTTTTGGTACAGAATTCCAGGAGCAGGAGAGTTGCGTTTGACCAGTCCTTCACAAACCGAAACAGCACCATCCCTGCAGTACGCAAACAATTAACTTTATCGAACAGCTGTTGCCCATGCTACTAGTAAAAACAGTTTTATGCAACAGCTGTTGAAAGGAGGCTATGCATAGGGGTCCAGATAGGCTTGTCAACACTAGGGGAAGATTCCATGCAGGGAACAGTTGCCGGATCCTGGGTAACAGATTGCTAAACGCCTACCAATCTCAAGATTAGACACTGCAAACGGTCTCCTTCTTGCCAACGTAAGACAACACACAGTTTACAACTGCGCTATATCCCGTAATGGCGTTTGAGGAAAAGCCGGATTGGAAAAGGCGGACAAGGAACGTTTCCAAACTTGTCACGGATGGATCGCAAGGGTTTGCCACCTGACTGACATTACATGAACTTTGAATATCTTGGTAATCGATTCCCTGTGGCATTGGAACAATAGCCTAGACACAGGGGAAGAGAAGTACCAGTGCTCAGCAAAGACTTCAGAGTCTCCAGGTGTGAAGATGTAGTGCAGCACGGATGGGGTGAAACGTCTTCTTGCAATGCAGTTTCAGGTCTGGCTTCAGAGGAAGAAGGACTGGTGCTTCTTCAATTACATTAGGTTCACAAGCCAGCTGGCAGCCAGCAACAGAGGACATACCAGCACGAAATACCCCAGAGACGTTCAAAGCTTGTGGGCGACCCGCTGGAGATGGAGAACGGAGGAAATATGCAACCATCTTTCCCCAGGAGATGTGTGGCTGTCATCCATGCATAATATCCATTCCATTACGGAACAAGATCCTGCAACAACTTAGATATGAAGGTGATCACAACATGGTTGGGTTTTACGAAGAGGAAGAGGTTTGTCATGCCTCGATGTCCGAGCTATTCAAATGCTGCCAAGCTCGTCAAAATCACAGCTTCAACCTAAATGTATTACGGGGAAGTTTAAGTGTTTTGGCAGACAAGCTCTTCATACATCCCAACCATACTGGTGATCGCCTTCATCTCCAATTGTTCATATGAAGGTCCTTCTCCTCCTCGGACCACATGCCCAAAGCTGTCCAGGCCCAGAGGCGAGCCCAACACCATTTAGAGGCATCTGTGAACAACAGATCTGGAGCCGGAGAATGCACCAACGTTCCATTTTTGAAGCTACCAATCCAAAGAATCTCTGGGCATGTTGGGCAAAGGAATTTCGTCCTCCCAAGAAACTTGTGGAAACTATTTGTATCACCGGAACCAGTGCATGGACGTGCGTCAAGGGTCGCCATCAAATCCATCTTCTCAATCAGGCCACTCAGACTCCTAGCCGACACCGAGTCCTGTTGCCAAAGATCCTTCAATGAAAACCCCAGTTTCATTCCTCTCTTGTGGACAAACGAATGATTCCAAGTTGAACTCCATGCCCAGGAACACAAAGGACTGAGCGAAGATGAAGCGTAAATTCGGGGTTTTGATGACTAGGCCTTGCTTTGAGAATAAAGGGCGACAAACCTGCAGTTTCAGAAGATCCTTCAGGCATTGGTTGTTAAACAGCCAGATCGTGGGCGTATGCGTGGAGATGGAGAACGGAGGAAATACGCAACCATCTTCCCCCAGGAGATGTGTGGCTGTCTGTCATCCACGCATAATATCCATTCCATTACGGAACAAGCTCCTGCAACAACTTAGATATGAAGGTGATCACAACTTTACGAAGAGGTTGCAGGTACCCTACAACCAGCTGCAGTACTGCGGTGAACATATAGGGTGCAATGCACAGACCGAATAGTATTACCACAAAGTCGTACATCTGACCCCACACACAAACCTGAAAAGGCAGAAGATGGAGGAGTGCAGGGAAATGTGGAAGTAGGTATTCTCCAGATTGAGTCACAGTATATTCGCTTTGTTGCAACGACTACTGACCAATGACACCGATTACATATTTTACGTTATAATTTCTCAGGAATCTGTTCAGTGTGCACAGGATGAAGATTAGGCGGACACCCCCATTCTTCTTGGTGATCACCCGGACAGGCCTGTAGAAGCCCCAAGCACCTGGCAGATTGCATCCTCTTCCAGCAGTTTCTGTATTTCCAATTCCAACAGATGGTCGACCTGTTGGTTTCAGAGCCACGGCAGAGGACCCAAAAAGGGACACAGGTAACTTAAGAACGGAAGGGTGCAATCACTTCTGATGATTGGCAGCACAAAGACATCCAACGTGGCATTTGACAATTCTTCTGCATGATGGCGCAGCTGGGCGGGGGCATCCCCAGTGGCCAACCGATGCCCCAACAACATCCTCACACCTCTGCACCACGGCAGTGCCCCTAGCGAGCGGCGCCAACGTTGTCTGAAGCAGGAACACGAGCGAGAAACTCAAGGAGCCTCGCTCAACCACCAAGCTTAGAAATCACAATAAAGAGAGTTCTAAGATAAATCAAGACAACTGACAGTTTTTCAGTTGCTCAGGGTCTCGGGCCATTCGGGGCGAATGGGATTCCTGATTGGAAAGATTGGCAACCGAACAAAAAAAGCAAGAATTAACAGCAATCCAAAAAATTCAACACCAAGAAGCGAAAACTGCGACGAGAAAAACGGCCGCAACGCAGCCACGACCATAGTCTGCTACACAAAAACCGGGTGATTTTTTATTTTCTTGTTTTGGAGGGCCAAAAAATTAGTAACAAAAGATAAACAATCACATGAACTAAGCACATGACTTCATTAACCACTGTAAAGCTTGGGAAGTAGTGATTTTAACTGTGTGCTACAATCCCCAACTGTGTGTTCAAATCATTGTAAAAGCTGTATAAAACAGGAAACAAAATCATTTTTCTGGGCCACATAACCAGAACAATAATCTCCCTTGAGTTTAAAAAGGTGTTAAATGAACTGCGTGTTTCAAAAACAAATTTTTGTGAATCACAATCAAACCGTGGAAATTAGCAAGAATTTCCCTCAGGCAGACGCTACGAAACGGATCCCCATATCAACCACGCGCTTCGCTTCTTTGGTTAGATCCAATGCCAGGCTACGGCGCTGGAATCCGTTACCACGAAAGCCAAACCGGAAAAGTGTCGCAGCATTCGAACAGGGTTGCAACTGTGCTAGAAACTTAAATTTGTTTCTTTTGCATAAGAAAATACAATACCTGTGAATTTGTGCATTATGTTCTCATGATGCTCGTTTCATCCTAGAGATTTCATCCTAAAGATGAATGCGGCCAGCTTGGTAACCCAAACAATCTTCCTATAAAAGAGCGTGCCACGAAAGTGTCACATCTTTTGTTCTCTCGATTTGTCCAGAAGGTGACTCAAGAGGGGAAGTAAGGTGGGATGAGGTATTGTATATTTTCATAGGCAAAAGAAACAAATTTCAGCCGGCCTTCATGGGGGCTGGAAAATTTAAGTTTCTCGTTGCCGCTATAAAATATACAACACTTGTGAATTTTTACATTCACAGTATTCCTCGTCAAATTGGTGGCGGGCACTTTCTTAACAGGTACCCTAGGGTTCCAAAGCTGGCGTCCCCTGGAATGAAGGATTTTCTGTTTTTTTTTTTTTTTTTGTGGCACAAAGGGTTAAAGGGGGGTATCATCATAAACTTGGATAAGAGACGAAATGATTGCCTCTTTGACTGATGTTGAGCCGTTGGTGACAGGACGTTACGATCAGGTGATTTTGTTGCTTGACCAGTTGATTGAAGGCTGGTGCAGGTCCATCTGAATTCAGTCTTCTCCCTTCGGCTTCATTGTTGGAATATTCTGTTGATTGGTGGACGACCATCGGTGTTGATTGTTAGTCATCGAACGTAAATGTCACATCTGATTTTTGTTGATTAAGATTGACAAGTTGATTGTTGATTCTGTTTTGTTGTTCAGAAATTAATGAAAAAATTGCTTTCTTTTGCCGAGAAGTGATGTATTCGTACAGGCTTGGGTCATAATGAGCCGAGGAGACAAGACTCTGCTCTTTCAAGTTGTTACGGTGGATTCAGCCAATGTTTCCAGTTTATGTTCCTGTTCTGAACTGAATTGGAAAGACTTTTTGCTGGGATAGAGTAATTGTGGTGGTGATATCAGATGGAGTTGTGGAAAATGAATCTTAAGAAAAGATTCTTTATTCCTTTAATTCCTGTTCCTGGATTCCATGGGAATGGCTCCTAATAAGGAGGTAGAGATCAGGGCTGATGGTTGAATCGGCCTTGTCTAGACCTTCGTGCTGAAACTGCCACCTGTTAATGGTCACGAAAGCCACGAACCGGGTTGAAACAGCTCTTGATAAGGTGGCCTAGGCCAGAGGCGAACGGTTGATAAATGAGTCTTGTTGTATCTTACGTGAAGGCGCCATCATGACAATTGTCACGAAAGAGAATAAACGGGTTGGAACGGCTCGAGAAGGTGGTCGGGCCCATTTGGAGCTTCTCCGTGACTACAGCCCGTGCTGTGGTCGATGGGCCACTAATCGGTGAAGAGAGCACTGGGTGGAAGACGGTGAAAGAAGACGGAATCGGTCGACTCGACGAGTGGGGTCTAGCCACTAAAGAGCCTAGCAGCAGGCGGAGACAACGATATTTGTCTTGAAGTCCTGAAGCTGGATGTATTGGCGATAAGGAGGAGCGGGTGGAAAACGACGAAAACATGAGGTGAGTGACTTGATTCACGGGTTCTAGCAACGAAAGAGACAAGCAGCTGGAACAGTCTTGGATACCTGAAGCAGGATGCATTGGTAGGAAGCTGACGAAAAACGTGAGGCGATCGACAATGCGTGGGTTCTCGCCACGGAATACATGAGCAGCAGAAGCTGACAACCCTTTTCATCTCGGATACCCGAAGCAGTATGCATTGACGAAAAGGAGCAATGGGTGGAAAACGACGAAAAAGGGAGGCGATTGACTCGATACGTGGATTCTAGCCACGAAAAAGACGAGTAGCTGCAGTTGACAATGCTTCAAGTCTTGGATTCCTAAAGCTGGATGCACTGACGAAAAGGAACACTGAGCGGAGGCCTCGATACATGGGTGCTAGCCACGAAAGAGACGAACAGCAGGAAGAGACAACGCTTGTCGTCTTGGTTCCTAGAGCTGGGTGCGTTGGTGAAAACGAACACAGAGCGCAGAGCATGCAGGCGGGGTAGTCAATTCAGACGGCGAAAGAGGACGGCTGAATGCTGAGAGGATGCCGGACAGCGAGATGCCATTCCCTGCAGGTGTGGGTCGACCCCGGGAAACCACAGGGAGGAAGCCACTGTGACTTCGACCAGTTCGATGGTGAGAAGCCATAAAGAACGAGATGTAGACTGCAAAAGAAGAGGAGGCAGCATGAAGACTCCAATGGTGCAGGCAGGATCTTGAGCCGCATCAACTTGTAGCCGAACCAAGGGATGAGTCCCGGTCGGCGAAAAGGGCCCCCGAGAAGCAGCTTGTGTCAACAAGGCTCCAACAAAAGAGGGCAGGAACGGCAGCGGCAGCATGTTATGTGAGCGGGGGTGACTAGTTGTTTTTCATACGAAGACGAAAGAGGCTTGCTTCAGACTACGAAGGTGGCGTCTTTCGTGCCAAGACGGCGTGGTTGAAGGCAGGTCGGTTCCACGAAAGAGGCTTGAATTCCAGAGGATGGGTGACGAAATAAGAGCGAAATGCAATGAAGGCATAAGGTGTCCTTCGTGCCGGTGTGGTATTCGGTTGTAGAGCCCACAAATTACCGACGAAAGATCTTGGTGGTGTGTAGAGTGCGGCTCAACCTCAGGAGTCAACGGGAAGGGAGCCACAGTGACTTGTCCACTGCTACGACGAAACGACCAAGTTTGCAATGCGATGCGATGCGAGCCTGGGCGTCTGGCAGTTGTTCTTGTCATTGTAAAGGTTATAACTCCTGGCACCATGTAAAAGTTATCACAAGTACCTTAAGAATGACTACGGATGGCTTGGGTTTCATGACTAGTATTGCTTAGCACGCTTACATTATTATTAGGCTTGACTAGCCAGCTGGCGATGCTTGTGTGCGTGAGTCGGCCTGCATTAACTACGACACCGCACGACCTGCAACCTGTCGGCGTTTATTGCAACTATGAGTATGAACCGCAAACTGCGTAAATAGTAAATACACTAACAGCTTTAGCAAGCGACTTCGTCAGTCGTGACGAAAGAAGCTTGCTTCAACCTGCAGTGGAGGTACGTGGCGTCTTTCGTGCTGGAGCACTCGGGTTGAAGGCCAGTGGTAATGAAGCCATGGGCCTAACGAAAGATGCAGGCGGCTTCAGTGATGTTTTGTCCGCTGCAGTGGAGACCTTCAAAGGGCCAAAGAGGAACACACTTCTCGGTCAGCGAAAGACGATAGCAGCTCTGCAGATGACGAACTGCCGGACCCAGTCAAGACGGCTAAAATTATGCCACTCACTGGGTGATGTGGATCGACCCTTGGAGACAACAGGGAGAGAGCTACGTCTTGTTCCTTTAAAACTGTGTCTGTCCATTCAGTCACCGAATCCAGGCGTGGTGGTGAATGGTAGTTTCCGTTGAGGAGTCGGCATTACAATCGGCGAAAAGGAGAACACAGGGCAGAGACAGGCACACGAGTGGAGACAGCCTACATAACTTGCTTCTTCTCCACGACATGTAGGTGAGAAGGATCAGTGGTTGCACGTCTTCCGCTTTTCCCATTCCATGTTTGCTTGCTTCAAGCCAATTCGAAAGGTGCGAGGCTTTGGTTGTCTTCGCCGCGCCCCAGCCCGCGGGGGGGGGGGGAGATGCTGAACGTAATGACAGCATGGTCGTAGAGCCACCCTCATCAATTGCAATCCGGTGTGAAGTCCGGAGGAAGGAAAAACCTACAAGGACTAGCTTGCTTCTCAGTTTACCAACTTTTTTTATTTTTTTTATTTCAGTTTTTGATGCACGATTCTTCCAGTAACCCTCAAAACACAATGTGGCGAGGTAAAATTAAAACAGCATGAAGCAGTGTATACAATGACAGCAGTAAGCCTAATGTCGTAGGACAAGAGAGAGAACCAAGGCGTCAAAATTACGGGACAAAGCCGGCATCAAGCTAGACGTCCAAGCTAAAGGATCATTTACATTGAAGTGTACAACCGATGCAGTAGAGTGTCCAGAACGCAGGAAGCCAGATGAAGATAGTCGGCGTTTGAACACGTAACAACGGGTGTTTAATGACTATCGAAGATTTGCAGCAACGTAAATTAGTTGCGAATCATTATTGAAGTTCGAGTTTTTTCATAAATCACGTCCAAGCTAGCTTGTGTTTAGTTGCACTTAAAAGAACGAAAGAGAGCCATGCCGAGATCCAGTCGTACGAGATGCGGGGACGAGGCGGAATCTTCTTCGGGAGTGTGGGGCGGGGTTGGCATCAATGCAGCGATGGGTCCCGACGAAAAGCAAGTAAACTGCGTGAATGCGAGCAAGGGCGGCCGAAGGTTCAGCATTTTCCGACGAAGAGGAGCTTGCTTCGGGTCTACGGGATGCAGACGTCTTACATGCCGGGGCAGCATGGATGAAGGCAGGCCGGCACGACGAAAAGAGCGATGGAACGGCAGCGATGAAAGGCAGCAGCTGCAAGTACTCCGAGGGAGGACAGCTGATGGTTCAGCATGTTCCGACGAAGAAGCTTGCTTCGGGTCTACAGGAGACACGTTCCGTCTTTCGTGCCGGACCAGGGTCCCACAAAAACAGCTTGTGAATCCAAAAGGTGGGCGATGAAAGAAACGAAAAAAGAATAGGGACGAAGCGACCATTCAAGATGGCCGCTAAAGAACAAAAGATGAAACACTTTCGTGACACGCTCTTTTATAGGACGACTACGCACATGCGCAATTGGGTTAACAAGCTGCCAGATCCAAGCAACTTAAAATCTCTAAGATGAAACGAGTTATCACGAGTCTGGTGGCAAAAAGAAACAATGCATTCCAAACTTACGCAACCCGAGTTCTTTAAGCGCTTCGCCGACGCCGGCAAATTTGTACTCGTTTGGGCTACTGAAATTTCTGAAGGTGGACGTGAGCTATTTTGCTGAGAAACTTGATGGACAGTGGAACGTTGCTCCGGATCTAGAACAGAGATCGGTGGTAATCGAGACCAACTACACGAGATTTAAACGGTAGCTCAAGACACGTGAATTTCTACTTGTTTGTGCTACTGAAACTTCTGAAGAAGGAGGACATAAGCTATTTTCACTGTTTTCTGCAACATCTTTGTAGCATTGTAGTAGTTTTTTGTTCTCCATATGTGGTGTAGCGCACCAGTCTTTACAATTATGTTGATGTTTCACCACAGTTCACACCGTTTAGTGGCTTTTGCAAAACTTCAGAATAGTCGTGTTCCAAGCATTAAGACTAAGAATGTACCACATTTTTTTTGCTTGGGACTTATGTTTCTTACATGTTGGAAACACTTGGTGCAATAGTGAAAATTCGTCAATTCAGTATCTTTTTAAGTAAGAATATCGATGTTGAGAACCACAAGCATCCATATTTATTAAACCTATCTCGAGCCCATTGGCTTTCCGTCCCGTTTAAACCCCTTTTAAACCACATGCAAGGCATACTTTTTATCATTGGGTTTTTGTAGCAATGAAGCCTTTCCAGCTGAAATGACACATTTTTTTGAAAAACAATGGTTTAATTGCAAGTATTGTACAACGACAAGTCTCGAGAAATGCATCATTGTGAGCCGTATGATAAAATAATACTAAGTAGATGCATTTGGCTTTATATGTACAGTTCGACAACTCGTGAGCCACAAGCACAACTTTCAAGAATAATGGATACAAAATAAAATTTCCTTTACGAGACTGTTGCGTATACACATAACATCCAAAATATTTCCTTATATGGCACATTATAATTGAGCAACCAAAGCAACACAACTCACTAAGTACAAGACTTCAAAACATAATGCAGCATTTTTTTTGTACGTAAAGATTGTAAAAAGCAGAGAAACATTACATTAGAGTGGGCTACACAAGAAAAAGTTTTTAAAGTCTTGTCAGTACCAATACGTACCACCAAATTCAATAACATGCATTGGAAAGTAAGTGCATAGAGTCAATAGGGATTTAAAAAAAATACTAGCAAGTTAATGCTAATGGAAACTTTCTTTTAAGTACTCAAAACAAAAAATAGGTCAACCCTACATGCGATGCGAGCTAGTCGAGTGTTCTGGAAATACAAAACTGTTTTCTTTTTCTTGCTAGATTTTAAATTTCTACCGCACTACGGGCTATACTGAAGAACACTATTGCCAATCAACAATTCGCTAATATCCATTTTTATGTTATACAGGCAACAGCAATAGTAAAACCCAATTATCCAATTTACATGCAAAACAAAACAATAAAACTTTTTCTTGGCTCAGTTTTAGTGTTTGGGAACTATGATTGATTGTATAAGATTACTGAAAGAAGATTTTGCAATGAAATGAAGCCACAAACAGAAATAAAGCAAGCATTTCACAACAGCACATTTCTGAACATTTTCCAAAAACGGGAGTTAGGGCTAATCAGTGTTCTACTGTAAGGGCAACAAGACTGAAAACTATGATGGACTGGTAGTAGGATACATTTGTTCTACATTCATTTGTTGACTACGCTATAACTGGTTCCATCCACATTCTTGTTAACATTACATTATACGGCACAACGATGTTGACATTTTCTTGAACCCTACATTACAAGCAAATAAGCTCGTTACGGATCGTTCAAAAGAACACGAGTTTATCAAACAACTTGGTTGTATATTGCATTTCTAACAACTTGCTTGTAAATACAAAATATTACCGTAAGAATGAGAAGAAAGAAAATTACACACAGCCATTGTTGATCATACCACTGAAATAACAGCAACACATTTTGATTTGTCTGTAAGAGCTGCAAGTTTCGAAACCACTATTACGGGAGCCATAATAGTTTCATAACAGCAGCCATGCATAACCGTTCCAAGTTTTCCTTTTATGACAACATTCTGTTGACTAACTCACCATTGGGTGGTTTCGTACAGGTCTGAACTTTTAAGTAGCAACCAGGTCATTAAAACAATTTGCTCAAACTAGTAAGCAGTACTTCATGGGATACCAACGCACTGACAGTGGCATTCTACAAATGAATTTTCTGAGAAGAGCGCTCTCTTTTTAAGGCAAATTATGTTAGCAGTTAAGTGAATAAGTAGATGCAAACAACTTGTCTTCATCAACAACTAAATCATTCAATACATGATATGCTTGCAACTTACCCGAATCCTCTCCGTTCCTCCCTATCTGAAATAATTTTTTTACCCCAAAGTCTATACTTTCTACATAGCACTTAGTGGCATAACAGATTTCCTAATAGCTGCAACCAACCTGCCACACACTCAAAACATATGTGAGGTGTTAAAACTTACAATCGACAAAACATACAAAAGCACACCCAAACAACAAACCCGCCCGACTTTATTACAACTGAAGAGCTGCCTCAAAACATTTTCTTTCTCCTTTCATAAAAAGCAAGCTATCACACTCTACTTACAAAAACTTGTTTCAAGAAAATTTTTCTGCATAGGAGAAATAGTTAACCAAATTTACTACAAGTCTTTGGCTTTAGGGCAGGGAAAGGAGGATGCAATGTACATATTGTGTCGCACTGTACTCTCAACTACAGATATTTACGACATTCAGCTTTGAAGTAACCCTGATAAAAATTTTAACTCAAATCACTCCTTTGCAAGAAGTGATTGTAAGGTTGTACAACAAATTCAATACCACTGAGCTAGAAAATTCCCCTTTTATGTCTATGGTGGGAATATTTCTTGTACTGTCCCATAAAATCCAGAGCACTATTTAACTGATCGCATATTGCATGGAGCTAAAAGCATAATTTGATCTCTAAGAATACAACCACTTATTGTACTTCCTTTCCACTTCTCTATCGAACTGGATACTTTGTGTTTTTAAGTGAGGTAGCTAGCATAAAGAAATACAAAAAAAAAGTAGCAAATAAACAAAACCATAAGACAAGGAAGGCCTTAAGCGAAGGCAGCACATTTGGATGACGATCTTTTATAGAAAAAGGCGCAAAAAATGTAAGTACGTTCTCTTTTAATTACTGTATACTTTGCACTGTTTCATCACGAAAGTTGCCAGCAGTTTCACGGTTGAAATTTAGATGATTCCACAGCTAAGATACCTTCCTGTTTCAGACGCTTCAGTAAAGGCATGTATATGTCGGGTGTGAGAGGCCTAATCATACCCTTCTTTTGAATTTCACCTGCGTAATAGAGAAAAACAAAAACAAAAACAAATATATTCGTACTAAATGTGATGATATCTAGACCCCCCCAAGTGTAAATTGCTTAAATAAATATGCAATTGTCCCCTCCTAAAGTATAAACATAGATTACCGTCAAGCACCATCTTGGCTGTAATCCCCGCAGGATACCCTACAGTTTTGGCCATGGCAGAATAACCTCCTGGCTCACCATAGCACACCAAATCAATCATACGGCATTCCTGTAAATATAACCAAGTTATAGATCAACAACCTTCCATTCTGGTGCCAGTTACGTACCATGTTAACAACTTCCACACAAACAAGAGTATATTCGACTAGCACTTGGGTAAATAAATGTTTCAAATATTCAGTTTTTTTGGCTAAACAAGTTATTAAATGCATAGCAATACACATTTGAATCTTCAATCGTTAATCAGTGGGTGATTTATAATTTTGACATTGGGGATCCCTCGAACTATTTCTTCGTGCGCAGCAATCCCATGTTCCCTGCACGATCTCCCATAGGTGATTTGGTCACCTCGTGGCGATCGTAATACAAAGTTCAAAAAAGCTTTATAACCGTTCATTTTCGTTAAAAACGATCTTCGCTGCACGTATCTCGCTGCGAGATTCTGCCAAAAAATTTTAAATGGTTGGATCTCACCTCGTTAGCGTAGATTTTCAGAAAGGTGGCCCTTTTTGGCACATTCTAAGGTAAATTCAATGAATTAATTGCAGGGTTTTACACACTACTTAGCATTAAATAATATGTAAATACTACATTTATTGTATCCAGTTGATTTTTTTAATTAGTTACATAAAATATGGCCCCTTTTGGTAATTTCAAAGGTAAATTCTATAAATCAATCGAAAGGTTTTACGCACCTCCTTTGCATCTGGCCATTGTATTTCAATTTCATGGTGAAGAACTACTAAATCGCGCTCCTCTTTTTCTGCACAAACAAAACAATAACAATTGTCAATCTAAAATGGAAAACAGGTTCATTAAGCAGAAAATTCTACATTTTATTGGACGTATCTCTTACCGAACATCAGCCGTTTTGCTAAATAGTAAGACAATGTGTCAAGTGGAGAGTTCATTTTATGAATTGGGTCCTCTGACAACAACCCCAGCCTAAAACACACGGAATTTATTATTTTTACAAGGTTTTGTAATACGATCTTGCATTGCAGTAATTACTGTACCACAAATACTTACTCCTCGATAATGGTGTACTTGCTCTGGTCTTTGCCCAAACGGTCCAAAACAGCACTTTTCAAATTGTCGAGAAAAATGTTGTTGTCATGGATGCCCATTAAAGTGCACATAAATTGTCGCTACAAAAATAAAGAGCAATCAAAGAGGTAAACATTTTAACAATGCACATTGTCAGGTCAAGAATATGTGCGGGTCTATTTATTTTATTTTCCTGTAGTTACTGTAAGTGATTTTCAATAATTTCACCAATGATTATGACATTCCACTACATTGTTACATTCTCACTCAATCTCAATTTATTCAGCAAAAAATTAAACAAATTATGCCGGGAGTAATAATTGGTTTTGTTACCTTGACATACTCTCCAGCGACTTTATCCCTTTAGGTACTACTTCACCAATGGCCTGAAAGTTTGACTTGTGCAGCCAATAGTCCAACCAAATTAGACCAAATTTAGGTGGAATCGTAATTCGTTAATTCATAATAAGCGGCTTTTTGTGAAGATGTTCGCAATGGTCTCGGGTTCAACATACTAAACGTTCTCAACTGTCTGTGTTGAGCTAACGCCGCCATCTTGGAAACATGGTGCCCGAAATTGATTTTTTTTTAAATATATCTCGGTAGTGGTTGCTCGGGCATGAAAATATGTTGTCCAAAAATGTAGAGCATGACATTTTCGACAAAAAAAAGTCCTATTCTTTTTTTTTTTATAGATTCACCGACTCAGCCAAAAAACGGTGTAGAAGAGTGTTGAGCTAATATCGCCATCTTGGAAACGGCTGCTCAGGCATGAAATTTTTTTAATCCGAAATTGTAGAGCATGGAATGGTCTAAAAAAAAACTTCTATTCGTTTTTTTTTTTAATTGAGTCAATGATTTAGCGAATAAACGGTGTCAAAGAGGCTGCACACATGTATTGCTCCCAGTGTATTACACTTCGTAGTAGGGTGACTTGGGAGCTTAAAATTGATGGAACTGTTCAATTTTTGTGAAAAGCATGAAATTTGGTAAGGATGTACATAAAAGAGTAACTGAACAAAATATCTATGACAGCAAATTCAATACCCCCAGCGGGAGAAGGAGGGCATGATTTACCCCCCAAAAATGTGGTTTTTTTTTAGCTGTAACTCCTTAACAATCAACAAATCAAAAGAAAAATTTGAAGCAAAAATGTTCAGCACACAATTCTGGGCAGGAAAGGTGACATGCGTCTTTTACGTATAAACAACCTTTGAACCCCAAAATCAGGTTTAAAGTGCATCACCCTTAATTTGTGCAAACATTTTTTCCAATTGGTTGTTAAAGTAATTTCCGAGTTAAAGTGATCTTCCGAGCCCTCTAATACCCTGAAATGGACATGGCTTAGGATTTTCTGAAAGGTGAGGTTTAATGTAATGTGTACATTAGAGTGCATGGGGGGGGGGGGGGGCACATGTGCGACCACTTTTGACCTTGTTTTGCCGAATTATTGACACAATTAATAAAAACAAATAGAACCTTTTTCGTAGACAATTCCATGCTCTACAATTTCGGATTAACCACTTCAGTCTGAGCTGCCCTTTCGGTGCTATATTGAAAAAAATTTTGGGCACCAGGTTTCCAAGAAGGCAGCATATGCTCACCACTCTTCTACACCGTTTACAGTATTGGCTAAATCATTGAATCTCTGAAAAAAAATGAATCTAATTTTTTTTGGTAGAAAATTTCATGCTGTATGTTTTTGGACAGAAAATATTTTCACGCATGAGGAATCGTTACCCACACAGATTGAAAAACCCGTTTTTGGGCGCCATGTTTCCAAGACGGCAGCGTTAGCTTAACATGAACAGATGAAGACTTTTAGTATATTGAACTTGATGTCACTACGAACATCTGTGCCAAAAATTAGCTTATTACGAATTATTCTGAGCTATCGTAGATGCTGCCCTCTGATTGGCTGGTCAGCCAAAGATGGTCCGGCTGACAGGAAAAACCTCCATTCTTAGCAAAGCCAGGTGGGTAGCGAGACAAATAAGGACCATACAGTTATTGGAGCAGAGGGAGCGAAGTGAGCATAGCTTCTATATGCAGTGAGTCATTGGTGTTTCTTTGTGGCAACATCACACTAAAACTACCTAACTGAATTTGATGAAATTTTGTAAGCTGACCAACTACAAAATAAAGTGTCTTTTTTTTTTTCAGATTGAAATTCGGGTATATTTTGGGCCGGAAATTAAGAAAAATCAATCGGAAATTGTTAGAAACCAATTGTTGGAAATAGGTTTTGGTGTGTGTAATTGAATAACGAGTTGTATGAACAAAAAAGGACGCAACAGTTTTGAAGATCAACAACTCAGGTTCGCGAGAAACGTGCAACCACATTATCAATCCATGAAAAATTATTTCGTAGTTGAGAATAAACATGAAACGATACGGGTAAACAATTGTGAAGGATTCAGTACAAAAATGAACAGGGAAGGAGAGGAAGGAGGAAGGACGGAAGGAACGGAAAAAGTAAGGGAGGGAGAAAGGAGGGGGATGGAGGATCAACAATGTCGGCGGAATTGCTCCACAGCCCCCCACTTGAGGAAACTGCCGTTCCCCTCATACTTGAGCTCATGCCCCGCTAATATGTCAATATGGTGACATGGTGATGCTCCTAGTTACCTACTCCTGGCGTAACCATCTGTAACAATCTGCGATACGAATTGACAGAAAAAACCTCTGCAGCCAATCTGTTCTTACCAGTGAATCTGCTTTTTGATAACTTTTTAGTGCTTTAACCTATTGATTTGGGTGTCCCATCAATGGAAAGGCATCATCATCAGATAACTGAAACGAATCGATGTCTAAAACTGACAAACTCTGAAATTAGGGTAAAATTTGACCACGGTGACGTTCCACCGTTCGATTCTCTGCTACAGGGTGTAAAAGTGGGAATCAAAAAGACGAAAAAAATGCAGAATAAACACCACAGTGCTTTGCCAAGTCACCCTGAGAACGAAAGACGGAGCACCTGCAAGGTAATAGTGGGGTAGAATAACAACCAATAAAATATGTTTGATTCTGAGCCTACATCCACTTTCTTCAGTCCTAAAGGTTCGCAATACCGTATAAAGTGGATGCTACCAGCATCCAAGTTCCTTTCAAAATGAGTGACAAGTGATCAAACATAGATTCTGACTAACCGTAAAGTTTTATCCAACTGAATGAATCCAGCCTGTATGCTGGGCACCCTATATGGCCACACAAAAATAAATACTTTGGTTCTCAGAAGTACGTAATCCAAAAGTTGATGCGGACGGCTGGCTTTTTTTTCTAAATCTCTTTACAGGAGTGCGTTCTGACAAAGATTTCTATCACTCGGCGCCAGCACCTGGACACAACGATTTGTGGGTGTATTGGGCAGGAAGAAGCAAGGATTTTAAAGTCTGTCTGGAATTTTGTCTTAATATATATAACAATTAAGCAGACGTACGGCAGCAGGGTTCATAACCAGAAATGGCATCCCGTAGGAAATCACGAGCAGTGGCCATTATTTACTGTACCCACTGAAAAGCTATGGTGAAATCAGCAAGGCCAGCCGAGATTGAAGCTGCATTCCTCGCAACTTAAAATTACGCAGACGTACGGCAACTGGGTCAATCAACGCCACACAACAACGGAAAACCAACTACGCTGTGAAACAAGTAGTGATTAAGTCTGTTTATTATTGTTGTCGTCTGTTGTTGTCCAAACACGGGCAATATCTGTTATAGCACAGGACTGTATTGGGCAAAACTATATCGTAGATCCATGAGAAATTGCAAAGAGATAACTGGGGGAAAGAAGCTTCACTGGCTGTCGTGCGATGTCCTAGGATGCGTAATAGACAACTGGCCTTGGTATTTCACAAGTATTAAAATTAAGGGGATGGGGCGAGGCTGCTTGGGAGGAGCAACTGGGAAGGGTCGAAGGGAGGGGTTTGGGGGCAGATATTGGGGAGTGGAGAGGGGGGGAGGAGGAGGCAACTGTACCTCCTCCACCCCCTTGGGAAAATGTCAGTGCAAAAATATTGGAGGTTGTCGGGCATATATTGGATGAAGAGTAGCAATACATTTGGGGAGAGGGGAGCAGGGCAACTGCCAGTTTGTCACCCCTTCCCAAGAAAAAATATATTGCCAAGAGTGCATTCAACACCATCTTGTCATATTTGTAAGAAGAGAATTGCTGACGGCAAATGTGTTTTTATAGCTTTCCAGAATGTTTATTTTAATTTTCCCAATAACAAAATGGATTAAAATCTGGAAAAGCCACAATTTAAAACAAGATAAAAAAAAAAACAAGGACACTAGAATATGACAAACAATTACCCAAGTTGATTCCGGACCCTTGGGATGCAATGCAGGATGAGGTTCGGCATTCAGATAACCTATTTCGGCCAACGTTTTCAAAGCATTAGAAAATCCCTACAGAAAATTAAAAAACATATAAAAAGTAGTTAAGTCCTTTCCTGATAGCTAGCATTTTTTTTATTGTAAACAATTTTTTGTATGCCCCCCTCACCCCAATTATCTTACTTGGAACCTGAGTGTTCCTCTGAATACTGTCTTTGCTTCAGGAATGGCATACAGATTCGTATAGATGGTGGAATCACGATTGGGAAAGCCTTCTAAATTAAAACCTGGTAAAAAGCTCACAGGTGTTACATGGTCCATAAGTGCTCCTAGAGGAACATCAACTACCTAGACAGCAAAAAACATCATGTTAATTAATGCTGAATAAACTTAGGTCCACACATTCTTCCATATTGAGCAACATAATTAAGTTGTATCACAAGCATTATTTTCCTAAAAAAAAAAAAATGGTGTGACAAGAGTAACCAGTAGTATTTGACTGTTGGACTAGTATGAACCTTGGACCAAGTTAATCACTTTGAATGAACAAATATTTGTTTAGTGGTAAGAGTGTTGTCTCTTTTAAACCCACTTGTACAACAGCAAGTAGTAAGGACCACTCAAACTATTATTCACATCTTGGAAAAGTGTTGGTACTGAACACATTCCATTTATTTCTGTGAAAATCCATGCAGGTGGGACTTCCTTTTTTCTCTACCTGACAAGCCAGTAACAGAGGTCAAATTTCCAAATTTTGGACAGTGTGCAAATTTGCCCTCCAAAATATGTTACTGGGGTGCTAAAAACTTCTTTGGAGTGCAAAACCCAAATGTAAACCAATACTATGGTCTCTCCTATTTTATATCTATTGAAAATTCTAACATTCAGTAACACAATAATATGTACTGTTTTCCTGCACTTTGCTTGAAACCTGATTTAACTTCACTATTCAACTGGAAAACCTATACCCATAGTTTAACCAAATGTAGTAAAAAAAATGGAGTTTAACTTCTTTGGAAGGAATGGTGTCACTGGAAATCTAACTTCAAGCTGTTTAAAAATGCCACAAACCGCAAGTCCGCAGCTTGAGCAGTTCAAAAGTTATGACAAATTCAACTTTGGCATGCAATTTTGCACTCCCAAGTGTTGCTTCTGGAGTGCAAAGTGCGATTTTGGAATGCAATTTGCCCGTGTGCATCCGAATATTTCAACCCCTGCAATTACACAGATAAAACAAGCAATGAATGCCGATCACTAGCCGTAACTTGATGCGTGGTTCTTTCGTGTGGTTCACTAGTATGGTTCTGCCATGTTCGGACACGAATGTTTGTACTAGAGTATCCCGTTATCTGGGAGACACTCCAGATACACTTGGGGTCCTTAAATCTTGTTAAGGACTCCGGCCAAGTTTTTCGGTCGTGTGAAGTCGTTGTACCAAATGCCAAGCTCTTTCGCCAAGCTAATCCCACCCAGTAATAGTCCGAAGGTTAAATGAAACATATGAAAATTGCTTACTGTGCAATTTTCAATTATCTGTATATATACATATTTTGCTTAATGAGCAGACTGGGATCATGATTAAACAAAGCAAGCTTCTATCATGCTGTACCCTGGTACAATCAGCAAGAGGGCGGTCGGGTTCATTCTTACCAGGTAGGAAAGAAAAAGGGGGAACGGCCGTCAATAAGAACAGATTCGCGCTCCAATAATTAGAAACAAACACAATATTGCTTCAATAATGCTGACAATTAGAGCAGAGTGGAATCAGTGAGAATCAGAGGGAACAACTAGTTTCAATTAACGTTTGAAGTCTTAATAGGTGGGATTAGCTTGGAGAAAGAGCTTGGCGTTTGATATCACAATTTTACACGGCCAAAATCTTGACGGGAGTCCTTAAGTTTTTTTTTTTGTTGTTTTGGGGTAGATATCACATATTTTTGGTCCAAATTGATGAATGATTTTTTTTTCTTAGAAATTATGAGATGGAAATGCCAATCTTGTTTTCTGGTCCATTTAATTTTTTTTTTGCTTTCATTCCGTTTTGAGAACAGCAAGTTACCTTTTTTCATATGATTTAGACCCCTGCAATTAAACATAAAACATCGCAATGAATGCCGATCACTAGCCATAACTTGATGCGTGGTTCTGTCATGTGGTTCACTGGTGTGGTTCTGCCATGTTCGGACACGAATGTTACCTTAAGTATTAAACGAGTTGGTTTTTGTTTTGCTAATTCGTGTTTTCGTGGTAATTTAGCGTACCATGCAGTTTCGTTTAGCTTTTTATTTAATGTTTAGTACGTATGTTTATCAATCACGGTTTGCTGGCAACAAACACTTTATCTTCAGTCTACGTCTGCAGCTGGCATTTGCTGATTGGCATGGTTGCGGAATAATAATGTAAACAATCATTTTGGTCGTTTACAACTCCATAACCCCTGAACCCCTTGAATAATTAGAAAGGTCCACATGGAAAGGGCACATCTACACAGAGCAATACCTGTAAAACTAGCTAATAAACAGCTTTATTCACTGCATGGAAGAATTTATTTTCGTGAAAATAAAAATGGCGTTAGCCAGTAACTCGTAATTAGGCAAATATCTACATTATTCACATTGTTTGTTCAACAAGAAAACGGTAAGCTGTGTCACTAACAGTGACTTTTATCCTGCTAAAGTTTCCCGATCAAACAAGTTTCAGCCTTTTCTGTCGCATTGTTATTTATCCTCAAGATGGCTGAAAACAGCCAAACTACCTTAGCTTAAAGACACAACGTGTCTTGTGGTCGCCATGTTCATATATATTTTATCTGGATGTTATCGTTTATTTTGGCGGGCGACACACTAGTGTGTGTCTTGATTTGATGTTGATCGTACATTAGTTGGCTGGTTGCAGTCCTTACTTTGACATTTGTGCTTCACTCACGGGGTTTCATGACCGTGAATTTTACGGGTTTTTACGTCTTCACTCGAGTAACCTTCGTTATGTAAACACTAAAAATAAAGTCTGGTTTTATTTCAGCAGTGTTCTAAAACGAAGGAAATTGGTGGTTAAACATTGCTTTACCGCTGAACAGTTTCGGCTCAGTAGTTTTTCGTTTAAAAACTTCCAAGGCAGTCAAGATTGTCTGTGTTAATACAAAAATGCATACATTCTGAGTGGATTCCCAGATTGCTGTTTCGCTATATTAATGGTTTTAACTTGAAATTTAAAGGTCTCTCCCTTGAAGCACTGCTTTAAATGTCCAGTGGTTTACAGGAGATTTGGAGTGTAATTACTTGTTAACTATTATGTTAAGAAAAATTGAGTAAAGTGTACCAAACTGTCATCTGCTCAGAACAGAATGAGAGTTGGTTTTTAAATGTGATTGTTTTGTTCAAATTACTTCTCTTCGGCAAAAGCTTCACTTCCAATAGAGTGGAAATTCTCCATATTACGTTTACTTCCACACTCCAGATAGTTCCTTATCTAGCTAATTTTCGGGGGTTCTTTGAAGGTAAGTTTATCTTCTGTTTACATTCTTCGTTGTGAACACGATCGCCATCCGAGTTTGAAATCGCCGCTTCGTGTTCACAACGAAGAATGTAAACAGAAGATAAACTTACCTTTAAAGAACCTGAAGAAGACTGCAGGCTGCAGTCGAAAATTAGCTAGATAAGGAACTATTTGGAGTGTGGAAGTCAGCATAATATTGAGAATTTCCAGTCTATTGGAAGTAAATTTAATGCAGTGTTCCACAGTAATGAGCGTCAACGTTACGGACTTTTTCGGCAAAAGCAATTTTCTCACTGATGATAGCTTGTTTAGAGGTATGGAGAGTTAAGTTAATTAGTCCTAGATCGTTAGCACTTTACACCTGATTGAGTGCTCATATGGGCAAATGAATTGGGGAGTGCCATTTGCCTGTGCCATCCTCCAACCTCGTTCCACGATCTTTTAGTTCAAAAGTATGGAAAAAATATTGTAAATCGATCGTCTATTAAGCGCCCTGGTGACATGTTGAGCCACGTTCAAGCTGGAGTATGCGGACGATCCTAACTTCAAAACTTGCTTGTCCCACGTGGCTCCGTGCCCTGGGTTGAGCTTATTAAGTGACAGGCACATCGACCCTCCCCCCCCCCTCCCTTCCCAAAAACCGGGAGATGAGATCTATGTCAGAAACATGAAATAGCCTAATTAACACCCACCCCTATATATAGTTTTTCTTCTGCGAAAAAAGTAGAAAGTTGGCCTGCAAAACGAATGCTTATAGAGTTCATACAATCATTCTATCACAGAAACCAGAAGAGCTGTCCTTCCTGGCCTGCAGGGCATCGTTTGCTCTAGGAAGGCAGCAGGTGATACTGTCTTTCACTCCTGGACCGCATGGAACTCCCTTTAGCAAAGGGTACTGGTATCACACTATTTCAGGAGAAGACCGGAACACTTCAACCGGTGTATTTTTGTGATGAATAGCACGGAAAAGGCCGCTATGCTTTCTTGACCTTGGAGCAGCCCTTTTCTCTCCACTAGAATTAGTGAACTTTTCCTTTCGCTTCTCCCCTCTTCATAGATTTTAAAAGTAATTAAAAGGATATAAAAATTGGCCTTTTTGAAGTCGTTCAAACCAAACCATCATTTTGATATACTCACCTTCTCTATACACGATTTTTTCGTTGTATTATGAGGGTCGAGAGTCGACAGGGAATTTAATTTTTGTCGCATTGAAGGAAATGTGTGCAACAGTTGTAGTTGAAATGAGGTTTACCGAGTGTGAATGATCACATAATTGCCATATTTTTCCGAAAATATTTTATAATAAAAGAGGGTTATTACCCCGCCTCCGACTTTTTTCCAACTTAACCAAGTGACCACGGGCATTTACTACCAGATTTTTGGTAAGTAATGGTTTCGTACTTGTTTGGAATATTCCCATCAGATTATAATTCCTCCCAATACCCAAGCAGTAATTTGGTTATTTGAGGTTAATGCACTAAATGCATTAACTAACACACTTTGGGATGACAAATTAGCAATCCTCAATACCTACAATGAATTCTTAACTTTTCACGTGAAATTACAAATATCCAATACAGGCTCATGTTGATGAGCACAAAAGGATTAATACTTAGTATTTGATGAGGATTGGTGGTTAAAAACTTGTTCCTCTCCCCATTTGACCCTCCCCTTCTTAGTATGGGGCTTTGCAAAATTCAGCACCTCAATGCTAATTACATGAATTAAGTTAGATTTTATCATAAGTTTTGACAGAAGGGTTATTTCTTTTGGCAGCAGCAGACTCATTTTTTTGTGTCAAAGTTATTCCCCTTAAAGCAGTTTGTGGAAGGCATCATAGAATTTGCTATTAAAGGTAGTTGTGGAAGGCATGAAAAGTAGCTGAAAACATACAAAAATAGGAATAGAACTTACGAAAATAAGCAGTAGCTAGTAAGGGAAATGGCACAATCTTTAGTATCCCGGAATGCTACACAATCTTTTCAAATATTTCCAAAAACAGTTTACTAAAGAGTTCTGACAATGAACGATCAACTGCTATTACAAACCTTTCCATCTTTCAAGTAACGAGCCGCACCAAGAACATTAAGTAAAACACCACGTGGACTCCAGCTGAATTTGTAACGTAAAGGATTGTTGGACCATTCTGGAGCAGGTAACCCTCCACAGTATGAAACAAATGATTTAACCTATACAAAATAATATATACATAAGTTTAGGCTGTCATTTAACAGTGTAACAACAATGGTATTTGTTAGCACAAATAGATACAAAGAAATTTGAATGCCGACAGGCTCAGTTTTACTTTGGTCTAGAACAAATTTAAAAGATTTGACGTTCATGCTATGACCAAAAGTTAATCAAAACACACTGGATTGAGTAGCAAATTTGCGGCTGATCACAAGTATGTTAGAGTTTGTCTTTAGCCTTCTTAGGCACGCAAGGCTTGCTGAAGATTACATGCTATCGACTACATCATTTTGAAACTTTACTCTGCTCTTAAGTCAACTGTCAGACAGATGCACTCTCCCCCTGTCTATTTAATTTGGCACGAATGGGCAAGAAGCTCTTCAATTCTTAGCGAGGCTTCTCATTAGCTCTTGTATTGAGATTCCAGACACTTTTTTATGTGGTGGTTCGTGAATGTTCACCAGTTTGCAACCATAGTCATGAAAGTGTGGGATTGCGAGACATTCCACTGCTATGAAATGTGACTTGTTTGTTGTATTCGACTTGAGCATTACTTCGTTTGGCTCCACGCAATCTCGTGTTGAGTTTTCGTGTTGTAAACAGCCATGCCATTCTTCTTTACTTTTTTCTTGACGTCTACAATGTGCTCACAAACCATCTGACACGCCGCCGTTTTGTTTCTCCTTCGTAGATGCTATTGCATCCTGTGCAGGGGACCGCGTATGCAACTGCACTCGGTTTTGGCAGTTGGAGAAAAAAAACTTGTGAATTATCGGCTTGTTGGTAGCGGTTTTTTATTCTTCTTCGTCAAGGGTCTGTTGTATCGTGTCATAATGTTGCTGAGTTGAGTCGTTTCTTTGTTGTTTTCTTGCTTTGGACATCGTATTGAACTTGTGTAGAAAAATGTCTGGCCTGTCTTTTGGTGCTTTCTTCTGTCCCCCGTTCTTTTATTTTAAAACAAGATTTAAAACAAAACATAAAACACCACTAGTCCAGCAAAAACTCTGCAATTTAAGTAAGATATTAATTAGCTCCCACCCACCAAGATCTCTAAAAGACTGTTTCGCTGTTGTTTGGGCTCGTCAGTAGAGAATACCTCGGATGAGAGCTGGGTCACACTTGCTACGGTAAATGACAAGAGCGAAGCAAAATTTTTCAGCAAGCAAAATAGCAGAAACTTGTCATTTGCCCTAGCAAATAGTGTAGCTATCATCCAAAAGGTATTCTCTACTGACGAGCCCAAACAAGCGCAAAACAGTTTATCTAGAGATCTTTGTGGGTGAGAGCTAATTGATTTTAAATGATCACTCGGCAAAAATAGCCTAGCCGCGGGTATGGAACATTCAGTGAAGTTTCTCCCCTTTTGTTTGGTGAAACTGTATTTGTTTCGCTCTTGTCATTTAAGTATTTTCTGAATAATTAATTTCAAGTATCATTAAATAATTCTTTTAGTTGGCCATGTATTATCTGAGGTGTCACGGAACAGAAAATCATGCCCTACCATAACTGTAAAACCAACTTACTTTGCCTCCGTGCAGGTGGACGTCATCAAAACACTCCATAGCAAGAAAGTGATCAACTCCTGGATCAAGACCAACTTCATTAACCACAGTGATACCAGCATCACGAGCTCTAAACAGAACAAGAACAACCCGAACGATTCAATAAGAAACTGCGTACTCCCATGGATACCGTAGAAATTATCATGAATCCCTTACGCCTGGTCTAATTCTTTCATTTTGGGTGACAAATAGCTGGCGGTCACCATGTTGGTCTTATGAGTTATACATTTCTCAGCAACTTCAGGATGTAGAGCATACGGCAGCAAACTGTAATAATAAAAATTAGCTTTAATGAATTACTACGTAATTATTTTGCCTAACATTGGTAAAGTACTACAATCTTGACTAGCGTCGGGCAGTATCACATATTCCCCATTACAGTATATACCAAAATCTGTATCACGGTACTTGGTACATGTCGGTATGGTTTATTTGACGATGTTTACAATTGCAAATACTTGCTCTATATTCGTGTTGACAAGAGTAAAAACTAATCTTAATATTTAAAAATATATTTTTTTTTGCTTAATAGAACACTAGTTTCTACATGTAGACTTCAGTAGTAATACTACGGGCATAACAATTACATGTTGACATACATGAGTGGAGCATGATGATATATCTGGGAAGGGGGGAGCAATTGCACCCATTGTTGACGTTAGCTTCCTTGCTCCCCACTCTATCCCTTACGTTTTTCTTTCCCTCCCTCGCTTTTCATTTTTGTACTGAGCCCTCAACAATTTTTCGTTGATTGATAATGTTGTTGCATGTTTCTCGTGAACCTAAATTGCTGAGCCTTAAAACTGTTGCATTCTTTGTTTGTACAACTCATTATTCAATGCAAAATTCATGCTATTTATACAATTAACGCAAACCAAAAACGATTTCTAACAATTGGTCTTTAACAATTATTGGTTTCTAAAAATTGGCCTCCTAACAATTTCCGATAGATTTTCCTTTATTTCCAGCCCAAATATACCAGATAGGCTATTCGATCTGAAAAAAAAAAAAGAGTCTCAGAGTTGTACTTGGGCAGCAAACAAAATTTCTTCAAATTTGGTTCAATAGTTTTGGCGTGAGTCGCTGGATAAGGATTAAGGAGCTACGTCGCTTCGCTCCAAAAAATGGACTCATTTCTAATGTAGGTTTGATTCTTTTCCACATGGTTATTTAACTAATTACAGTAGAACCTCTATTATACGAACCACTATTATCCTAACACCCTGATTATCTGAATCCCCATTCTTGGAAAATAGTCAGAAATTTGCAGATATTCAGACGAGGACTTATTTCTGCTTCTGGAAACGTATTACTACAAAATTTTCTTTCAGCGGTCTTGTATATTCACGTAACAGTCACTAACACCAAGACTGAGTCGAATTAAGAGTTGTATTTCTTTTGTTTTGCCTGTAAATTGGATTATTCGATTATCCGGACACCCCTTGGTTGCAATTAGTTCGGATAATCGTGGTTCTACTGTACAGTACAAAACACTTGCATGCATAAATTTTCGAAAGTTACTGGATTCATTTTCGAATGCTATAGTAGGCTGTTGGTAGGCCGCAGCAGCGAATGGGTGCAGTCGTCGGAATTGGGAGTTTTTGCTCACTTTTGCCTAGTGTCAAGTGCACTACCAGGCCAATGTAATGGAATTAAGTGTAGGAAAGATTTAAAGGATCCTGATGCTAGGTTAGTAGTGTATTTTTTTGTGTCCATTTTGACTGTTGCAGTTTCGAGTGCAAGACGTCGTTTCTTATTAAGTTTCTCTAAAGATTATTGAAGTTTCTTCCCATTTTGGTTAGTGGCTTGTGTTGATACGGTGAAGTCAGTTTTCTAGGGTTTTTGCTTCAACATCCGATTTCTGTTGGCCTGAGACGAGATTCAAGCAGATATAGAATTTTTCGCAGCTCTTGTATGTTAGGTTCTACTTTCTTGTGTTTGCTTCTGATGTCGTCAGTGTTTGAGAAATAAGTGTGGGTGTTGTTTTCTTGCAGTATTCTTTTATTTATTCAGAAATGGAACCCAAGTAAGGAATAGCAGGTGGACTTTGATGTACTGGTTGTAAAGCTCGGTTATATTCCCCATGCCTTTTTTTTTTTTTGAAGTTCCATTCCGTACCTGGGTCCAATTCTGCCCCACAGCATTCTAAAATGAAAGCAGTAGCAAATTAATGCAAGCAAGAATTTTTCACTTTTAATTTAATAAACGTGTGGAAAAGAAACAACACTGTACATTATGTCACGGGAAGATGTAGGTAATTTTGAATCCGTTTCTAAGGAATATTTCTGATACGGTTCAGACAACAGGGTTCGCACGACATCACACACAAGAAATTCAAGCACTTTCAAGGACTTTTTCCAAAACGGGTGTCATTTTTGAAGGACTATTCAATGCTGTTTTTTTAAGTACCTTTGTTAACCAACAAGCTTACTCAAATAAGGTCTAGTTTTACCAGTGAAGAGCCCACACAGCTCATTAAACAATAAAAATGTTCTGGTATTAAACATGACCGGAAAAAAAAAAACCAAGGGAAAAATCCAGGGGTAAAAAAAGTGGAAAAACTGCCTACTAGCTTTTTCGTGTTGTAAGTTAGGTTAGGGGTATTATTTTAAATTAAGACGAAAAAAAAATTAAATTCAAGGCCTTTCAAGGACGTAGCTCACAATTTCAAGGAATTCAAGGCCTGGAATTTTTTCTAAACAAATTCAAGTACTTTCAGGACTTCAAGGACCACGCGCGAACCCTCTTACTAGCAAGGGAGCACCTTGTCCATACATGAATGAGCCTAATGATAATTTCTAAGGTAATTCAAGAAAGGATAATTAAAGCATTAAAAAAGTAACGGAACACCTAGGTTACAAAAAAATCTGCTTGCCAAAGTATCGGTAAGACGAGTGCACATGCATTGCTGCGCATGTAAATAGCAAGCATGTGTAGGTGCCATTAAGTAACAGTACTATGATACACTCCGATTACAGTATACTGCCCAACACTAATCCAGACAAGTTGAAAAAAAAGATCTCATTGCCTGATCACTAAGTCCGCTTTCTTTATCAACTCCTCCATAATATCTGGCCTTTCAACAACATCTAGCAAAACTGATTCTGTGTGGGGAAACAGCTTGGCTAAAACATCGGATTCGTCCTTCAATGCTGAAGCTATGGAAGAGACAAGCAAACAAATATTTCACGCTTTAGGGCACAGTTCTGAATTTTTCGCAGTTATAATGCAGTAATTAGGGTACTCACCTACTGTGACAGATATATCGTTATCTCTTGTAAGGTATTCAACGGTTGGCGCAGAAACATAACCAGCCCCCAACACAAGAACATTTTTTCCACTACCACCACTAGAAGACTTCATTGATCTGAGGGGGGAAAAAAGTTACAAGTTTGATAAAAGTTAATTTACCAATTAAATGACACTGTCCGACTACACAACTGGTTGGTGATTGAATTGTTTTAATGGTAGAGCATTAGGGATATACGACGCTCGAAAAATTCAAGCCGAGCCAAGGACGCAACTTGTGCTCGAACTCGGCTCATTGCACTCACCCATACTCGAAAATTAACAAGCGCATAATTAACAAACCGGACTGGCTTCAACAAGCTAAGAAGCACTAACTACTGAATGTTAGACACCTACATTTAGGTCTATTTATGGCAGTAGATCACCTAAAATCAAGCTGTTAGTGCTCAACTGCCATTAATAAGCCTACAGAGTATTCGGCCCGGATAACCCCAAACAAGGGCAAAACGGTCTGTCTAGAGATCTCTATGGGTAGGAGCAGCTTGGTTTTAAATACTCGAAAAACTCGAAGGCGGTAAAAATGCAATAACTTTGCCGATTTTTTGACAGATTTTGACGTCCCAATATACCAAATTCATAGTCTCAACAAGAGCTTGCTAGTGGATCAACTTAAAACTAAGTTTGGACTTCCTGACGAAAACAAACGGTTTAACATCGGAGTACGGCTTGTCGAAATTTAGCAGATACTATTATATTCATAAGGTTTTTGAAATATTTGTAATTTCGATCAAATCTACCTAGAGCTTTTTTCTACAATTTTTATTCCACCTTTAATAGTTGAACACTGTTACCATACTTTTCGAGTAACCTGGTAACATAATGGCGTCCATAAATTACATTTGATATCATGATGCAGTCACATCAAGGATATCAATGACGTGATGGAAATAAGTCTTACCCTTGAGCCCTCAGCTCTTGAATGTATTCAAAATTAGGTGTCAGCTGGCCATTGCTTGCAATTATTGCCTGTAATATAACCCAAAATTGAAAATTAAATCAAAACCAAAAATAAACACACCAACGAATAAATTAAAAAAAAGGAAAAAGCAGGCTTTATTAAAAAAAAGCAGTGAGCACAACCCACGATTCAAATCCACAAATTTTTGACTTGATAGCTCCACCATAAGGTTTGTCCTCAGAGTTTAAGTTACGGGTTAGTAATATTAAAGTTGCTGAAATGTTTTTGATAATTATCCCTAACAAGAGGTTAACTAAACATTTTCCGATGTTATGAACAAAAGGTTTTGGGGGGGGCCTCCTCCCCCAAAAAAGTTGATGACTAAAATGAAATTGAAAAACGAAATTGAGAAAGGGAAAGAGAAATAATAAGTTTTGTAACATTAACTTCAGTCAATATCATCATGTTAAAACCCAATGAGCGAGTTGTTTGGAATATTCTGTGTACTAAAATCTCGAAGTCACTGCCCAATCCTATAATACCTCGCAGAATGTCAAAAAAGTTGCACTTTAGTATTAAGTGACACTTTATCTGTAAAAAATGAGAGGCTTTGTACGCCACACATAAAATAATTGTTGGCTAAAAATTTGGAACTGTTAGTTGAATATTTAACAGACAGGTTTCAGGCCATGTAAACAACAAAACGGCAAATGTAGCAGGTAAGTCGTCCCTGGCATCAATACGCGTTTCTTAGTCAAAAGTATGTTTAATTAAGATCCTGTATACTGCAAAGATATTGGAGTGCACTACCTTCCCCTTATGACGGTACAGGGATAAGCCTTGAGCTTAGCCGCAGCTTAGCCCTTATAGTTTAAAACAAAAATATTCATGTATCCAGCAAACACGAACTGCCCACCGTCAAGTTGAGAATGCCTTTCTGCACGGACTGCCTGAACGTTAACCCTTTCACGTTATTGTTTCTTTCCCCAAACGGGTGTTAAAACCTGCTAGTGCCCGATACTCAAAACATATCGTCAGTAATGTCAAATGCTCGCCAGTCACTCCCCATTTTCAATTTTTCCACTTCTCATATATTTTACAAAATTCAATTTTTGCTCAATCACACCCCCCCCCCCCCGACTTCAAAAGTTAAATACTGCCTTAAAGCAAAACCGCAAACCAAAGCTTTTAGCCTGTACTGATGGAGAGTTGTTGCCATTTGAGTACCACGTTTCAATTTAAAGTTGCCGTCTTGGCGAGAAATAGAAATGAAATCGCCACCTTAATATTCCAGCGTCATTTGGTATGTGGTGACTGACATTAGTGAAGGCCACCCAAAACCAATGGTAGTGTTGTAGAAAGTAGCCACTACGTCTTACAATTTAGGTATTGGTGCTCGTATAACTAAGTCCTTACCCCAATTACTGGCGGCGTAAAATTTTCCTTTGCTAGAGGCTGTGTTGCATTTGATGGTAGCTGTAGAAATAAATAAAAATTTATTCACTTGAACAGTCTTAAAACTAAATTATAGGACGATTTATTGGATGCACTGACTGCTAACATAACAATATGATCACTTACTACGTTTCGTATGTATGGCAACAGCAATTCGCTGAAGAAATCTGTTGCTTCAATGGGAAGTTGAGTGGGCATGTTATCAATGGAACACACAAGTACTCCAGGCCCAGCAAAGCTAGCAAGAACAAGGAAATTTGTTGTATTTTCACAGGAATGGGTAATTTGCTTAATTTTCCTTAACAAATTAGAAATAGATTTATACACTCGGGGAAAAACACTTCTTAAAGCCTTACCTCATCTTAAAATAAATAAATACAAATGCAAGCCTATGTCCATTCCCTTTACGACTAAGCCAGGCTAACTGAGCAGGAAATTGAACCCACAACTTTTGAGACTAAATGTGCTAGCACTAAGCCATCTTGTGGCCAAGTTGTTGGACTTCGGCTTTCAGTTTCAAAGGTTGAGAGTTCAGTTACCCCCTCATGCAGTCTATCTCAATCCAAAAAGCAATGAAAGTAGGTTTGCGTATGTGTTTAACCCTAACTATCGAACATATTTGACGTTCCATCCTGAAAAAAAGGTAACTGTGCAGGAAGTTCTGGTAACGAATAAAAATTATTACTCGTTGATTTCCCCATATAATTTGCTGAAATAGTGAAGCAAAGAAAATGTTGGTCAAAATACTTATATTATTTCAGGGAAACTAAACACAAAGACAGTTTCCCTCCTGGTTTACATGCATCTTTATGTGGTTGATGATTTAACCACAAGGAACCAATTAGAGGATGTTCTGAAAACTATACAAGTATCACGGACCCTCAGAAATAAACAATTTTACTCACTGAAAAGGTGCGGCAATAAACCGATTGGTTTTATTCAATGGTTACCTTTTAAGTATGGCAGATAATTAGAGGAGTCGAGTTCTGATGAACAAGTTAATTTCCATAGCTCACTATGCGCGTCTGCAACACACCCAAACCAAAGGATTGTAGAGATATGTAGGCAGAAAAGCAAGAAAAGGTGAACTCCCTATAATGCGGACTTTTTAGCCTACTTGGTATAATTCAAACTTTAAACCTATGAATACATTCCATTTCACATTGTATTAAGCGCGGGTCCTAAACAAGAGCATCAAGAATTACCAATGTTTTAATCCAATAATCCGTATGCAAACATGGACGTAGGTGGCAGATAAACTTATGCATGAGCCATTTACGCGGCCCTGCACCTCAAGGAGGAAATAGATAAGGGTACCTCAAGAAGGAAGAAATAGATAAGGGCTAATGTAGTATCATTATTCATTCAAGTACCAAAAGCTAAACTATGTTACTTTATTTTACTTTTGCTTACTTTCCTTGCCTCAAAGAATCAAATTTCAACACTGGTCTGTAAACAAAAAAGTAGAGAACTGTTTATCCTAAAGCAGGCTAAATATATGAAATTAGAAAAAAAGAAGAAACAGCAAATAAGTAGGTCTACGAGCCTTAAAGGTAACTAGGAAGTTATCCTTAATAAAATCGATAGCATACCATGAAGAAAAGTAAAGTAGTCCTATTTTGGGGAAATGGTATGGAATAGTGTCCCATTAAACATCTAAAAGAGACGTAGTTACTAACTTCTTGCAGGGAAACTAATTTTGTAACCATACCTTAAAGAATATAGGTCTACACACATTTCTCCCCCGTGTAAAAATTCAAACAAAACAAAAATGATGCAGAATCATAATTTTTCTTTGGAAGCGGGAAAATGTAGGACTTGCGTGAAAAATCTAAGAAACAAGATCAATACATTTATGGCTAACAACCGCAGAATTCCAGTGGGGTTATTGGTTAACCCATACTGAAGATGTTATTGACCATTTCATTTAGATCACTATATTACTATATGCAATTTCACAGCCCCCTTAAGAAGAGGGATGCGATTCTTTAGTATTTTATAAATTAAAATGCAACAACATTTAAACAAATGAAACTATAAATCAACAACAGAACTACCAGAGTGA
>JAHWFP010201750.1:0-26002 GCA_023313725.1 Lithobius niger | reverse complement strand
TTTAATCTGATTCAACTAATGTAACTTAACCTAACATCAACTAAGTCGGGATAAATAAAAAAGACACAATCAAGACAATAGAAACTAACTTGTACGAGTATGTAACATACGTACAATGAAGAAGTATTATACGATCAAATAATACAAGAACAAATGTCATAAACTAGGAAATGTCCAATGAACAAATGTAATGGCTGAACAAGTTGTCGTCGGCAGTCAAACACGTGGACACCCAAATGGCAGATGAACAGGGGACAATTTCCCTCGAGAAAGTCCTAATAATGGTTGGCCATGCTCAGCACAGAGCAAACAACAGAAGCGGGTAGTATTTTGACACTACTTCTGCTGCTCCTTTGTTTTGTGCAAAGTGTGGGATGGCAGATTATAGCAACAGCAGTCGTGATAATTACCTTACTTTTTTTAAGGAATTATTTACAAAAATTCAGTAAAAATGCATTTTGAGCAACACTGAACTGCTTGCTTATATTGATTAAAAGTGGAATGTTCAATTCATAATAATGTTCCAACCGAGAAGATATTTTTCTTGACTCCACCACATGTCAACTTAAGTCACCATGAGACAAGATCATGTGCCACAATTTTAAGTCGAGACGAGACAGGCTGAGGTTTGATGAGTTAATACAGAGATGTCGTTTTGTGTTAAGGAGAATATCGACAATTTTCGACTGTTTGGGAGTTAAATACAACAATTTTTTTAAGTTTGTCTTTTGATTTATTCATAAATCTTTTGCTTAAAACTACAATTTTTTTGTTACAAAATAGGAAGTGAAATATGAACTGAATTTGAAGTGTGGTATGAATAAATTTGTTTATGATCATGTTACTCTTTTTTTAATGTTTTATAAAAAGAAAGTGTATGCTGCCATTTTGAATTTTTAGCAACAAGTGTAAACTCGAATACATAAGTCGTTCAGCTTTACTTCGAACAATATCACTTTCATCAAATTGCTTCATACTGTATAATCATTGATGACTTACTGCTCAAGTATCTATAATACCACTAAAAATTAATTAAGTGGTTCTCAAGAGCGTACGTGTGGGTGTTTTCTTAGCACATGAAACTTTTTATGATTGTCTGAAAAAAGTGCCAATCACGCATCAGCATTTTCACAAAATATTACCTGGAGCCGATGACCACATGAGCTCTTTGTTCCGTTCATATGATCAACTCGAAACGAATCTAATGATCATTCAGAGGCATGTCACCACTATAAAAACTTGGATCTAAAGAATGACTTTTATCAAATGTACAACTTTTGCTCACTGATCCATGCAGGCATTAAAACCTAAATATTGTACTCCACAACAAAATGTAAGCTACTGATTTCGTTTTGTTTGGTAAAAAAAAAAAATGCCATCGCCCACATCTGAAAAATCACGAATAAAATGTAAAACAAACTGCAGCCCGCTTGCATCTATTATTTTTATACCACTCCCGAGAACCACTTCATTAATTTTTAGTGGCCTAAACAATAATTTGTACGGATGGGTCGAACGTTGATCTTATGCTTTAATGATCAGTACTCATTTGCGCCTACAGAAAGTGAAAACTGATGAATTGCAGAATGGTAAATTCCTCTTTTAAGTTGTTGGTAGCCGAGGAATTACAATTGAAGACGACGTCGAGGCGACATTCAATTTAGCCAAGGTCGAGACAATATTTTTAATTTATGAGTAGGTATGACACCGAAAGCATACCCAATCTCGTATCGCCACACCTTCACTGCAAAAACCATTCTAAACTTTACGGCCCTTTTGCTACTTTTAGTTTTTAATACTGTAAGTTGCTAAGTTTAACAACCAAACTACACTGTCTAAATTTTCGTTGACACAAAACACCAGAAAGGTTTACATACAATCTCAAACTTTTTCAAAGTGAAAATATAAAACATTGCTAAATATTCTACAAGTGCCTTCCTACCTTTGGAATTAAATAGAGCATATCTTTGAGATTGTGGTAGAAATGTGCTTTTTGAGTGGCATCTTTCATTTGAATGACATCCAGGTACTGCAGCGTGTGAACCACAGGGTCACTAAAATACTTGATCTGCAACAAAATTACAAATTAAATCCCTGAAAGTAAATCCATAATGTCTGCTACGTTAACATTTTTTAAACCATAAATTATGCAGAACAGATCCCCTAAAGCAGAGTTTGAAGACTTAAGACTTAAAACGACATACGTTTTGACTATTTTCGAGCGTCCTGGGCAAAATAGCTTTTGCAACATAGGTTAGAGTGAATGTAGCAAAACCGTTTCTCACGGGGGTGGGGAATAGGAAAATGAATGACTTTTCAACATTTAAACACGATTGAGCTAATGTTGCAAACTTGAGCCATACAGGAAAGACAACCGGGAATCATGTACCATGAAACTTTTAAAAGAATAGAACTAATTTGGATTTATATTAACTGGTATAAAATCAAGTACCTATGTTGTTCAGCCATGTTTCAAAGAACATCTTACCAAGTTTCATTCAAATAGTTTCATTCGTTTTGTCATAAATATTATAAATCCATTTTTAGATGCAAAGTTGGGCCGCTACCTTGAATTCTCAAAAAAAAAAATGAATGTGTCCTTTTTTGATGAATGTGTTATTCTCAACATATTCCTAATCAGTTATTTTGTTTAATCTGGTGAACGATTTAGAAGACATAATCCCCAAACTATTTTTTTTGACACCATCTTGGTGTGCAGTTGATTCCAAGGTGTGGAGGTGTATAGATCTTGGAATCAATGCTTGTACAACATTGCAAAGAGTAATCAGTTAGGCTAATGAATATACAAGTGCCTGCCTACTAATACATTGGAAGAATGATGACACCCAATCTGAGCGAAAAACTGGAAACTAGATGGCAAAGTTATCTTCCCATGGCCTAATTACAGGAGAGGATGACACCAACGTTAGCCCAACAATGAACGTGGCAACAATGCTAGCCCACTCTCATCTTTTGTGGCCATTGTTATTCTTATGCTCCGACTACTCACTTTCTCCCATAAGCAAATTCATATGTTTAGACTAGTGGAAGGCAGTCTACTAACGGCTGGTGTTGGATGCACAGTTTTCAACATTGGTACGGTGATGTCCCTCGTGCATGTCCACCTTTGAAACAATTTTTCGCTGGCTAGTAATGTTTCTTTCTTGCTCAAGTCCGTGTTCTACGCACAAATGTCGTAGGATGCACAACGGAAACCTGACCAATCAAATTTTTGCACATACTGGCTAAGAAACGCTGATTTTTGTTGGCTTCGCTCGCTCAGTCAGCGGCCCCGACCTTTTTTCCCGCTGCTAACAAACGGGATTTTCTAGCTAACAAACGCCGATCTTCGTTCCCCTTGCCTGCTCAATCAGCGACCCAGACCCCTTTTCCGGACCTTGTCGCCATGAACTGACATGGGAAATAACTAAATACGCTTTTGTGGAACAAGTACAAACTACGAGCCCGGCAGCAGCGCTTTACGCAGACAATGCCTCATTAGCGTTTTGTTTTAATTTTACAGAGATCTAATTGTTGCCGACCACTTTTTAAGGTAGCAACGATAAGCGTCGCCCACCACAAGTTTAAAGTGATTGTTAAAGCGATTGTTAGCTTCTTACTTACTCTCCTTAGGGCTTTGTCGGGCAGATGACTGGAAGCGGTTAACGCTCACTACAAAACCCGCTGGACCTCTCCTTTCTCCCTTTATGACCTTATAATGTACATAAGTACTTCAGTTTTTGCAGATATTATACTGCTTGTGAGTTTCACAAATAAATCAACTGCATTATTGTCGTTAAAATCTTACTTATCCTACATCTACTAAACAATATATATTTTAAGCACAGGCAGTACTGACCAATCATAAATCACTCTGTTGTTATATCTCAAAATTTAGGTTAAAGAGAGCCAGCCAGCAGTGTAATGTGGAAACACATTTGCACAGGGTGTGTTATGGTTTTTTTTTCTAATCTTGTCACTTTTGGTATCTTCCTTTTTTATTTAGTTTTATGCGAAAATTAAATCTCGTATTAAAAAATTGAGTTTGCCATATATTTAATTTCATTTTGTTGTCCTTCTTGGTCGATCCATTCACTTCTCCGTATCCAAGATGGGCATTAATGGAGGCCACTAACCTTGCCTGCAGTCATTATTTAAATATAGCCATTTTTAAAGTGGTTATCACAAAGTGTGGGGCATCCCCTTTTAGCCCGTACATAAAGCAAGTGCAATATTGTCATGCACAATTCCATTTTCTTTAATGGGATTTACTCACGAGCGAGAAGAGTTGTGCGCTGGGTCTTGATTTCACCTCGCGGCTCACCAGCTTCTGCAGGGGTTCTTGGAGCGCCCGCGGAACCTTCTCGATTGTGGCCGCCAGGTTCTCTTCTAGCTGGAAACACCACAAAATTCATTAGATTTGCCTTTTCTTTTTTACACTGGAAATGTTTCGACCTTCAACCATGACTAGGGCTACCCAAGGAAATCATAAACAAAATAATAAAGGGCCGGTCTTCATGTCTTTGGGGGAGGGGGTAAAGAGGAATTGAAAATGTGACCTCCCACATTGAAAATGTGGATTTTCGACGACACGCCCCCTCCTGCCGCAAAAAGTAAGCTTTTCCTATGCCTTTACTGGTTAAGCGTAGATGATTTCCTCTAGACCTAAGCATTACACATCGACAGGTTCACAATTGTATGGAAAATAAGCCACGACTTAAAGTATGTTCATGAAAACATTCTAGTAAGTTATGCCTATCAAATTAATGTGTTGGGGAAGACGATTTCCTCCGGACTAATTTAATGAAATGGCATTCGCGTCGACAGGTTCCCAATTGTGTGAAAAATGAGCCACGACTTAAAGTATGTTCATGAAAACATTCAAGTAAGTGTCCTTTTGCCTTTTCAATTTATGTGTTGGGGTAGACCCTCTCGACTAAATTTTAAAACTGATATTCACGTCGACAGGTCCCAATTGCGTGGAAAACCATCCGGCGATGTAAAGTATGTTCTTGAAGACATTCAAAGAAGTGTTCTTTCATTAAACCCCCTTTGGACTGAGGTTCATGTTTCATCAGGGTAGAATAACTTTTGATGCACAAAGGCAGTCCACGCCCTTCACAACATCAACACGGTCAACATGACAAATACCTCGGGGTAGAAACATTTTTTAGAAGGTGGTTGTAAGAACTAGAATGACACTAGAAATAACGTCAAAACATTATAAAGATTTAAATGATGGGACGGGGGGGGGGGGGGAGGTCTGGGGGCTTGCCTTGGCGTTCTTAGAAATTTAGACTGCTGAAAGTGTCACTTTTGAGGTCCCAATATGACTCTTTCCTTTAGTTTGGTCAGTGTTTTTTTTGTAACTCTTCCCCCCTCTTAACGGGCCTGAATATTTCACTAGTTCAAAAAAATCCATGAGTGCCCAATTTCCTCCACCCCCTCCCTCCCGAGATAAATAATAACTGATCCTTTATAATATGGCACAATAGTTAACCCAAACAACATTGTAAACACAGAAGCAGTAGGAACTCATTGTCAGTCCAAAAAAACAAATGAAATAAAAGCCACATCGGATCGATTTTCTGACAAAAATCTTCGTTCTGACTCATTCCTTGTCAAATATATATAGTTGTACATTGGGTTGAATTACTGACATGCCCACACCTTTCGCAGGGAAGGTTATTCTTGACATCTCCTGACAAATGCACTTACCGTGTCGAGTTGCCTGATGTATTGAGAGTTGCTGTGTCCGGCTTCGATGAGGGACCGGCCCCTCGTAAATAAAGAACAGATGACCAAGCCCATCGAGAACATGTCCCCTAGAGGACTGCACTGAGAGTACAATTGCACTTCCGGTGCCGTAAAGTCCAAGTCGGGCTGTGCCATCTTGGACACCTTGGACGTCCAGGCATGACAAATCACTGGAGCCTGAAATTACAATCCATTAATTCAGCTCAATAACAAGAAGTGGACACTTCACTGCGATCAATATGTGATTTACACAAATCTTTATTTATACCATATTGTGCTGCCCTCCCTTCCGGTTTGCCTATCGGAGGCCCCAAAACTCCCCTTTTAAGTATATCATATTCACAAGAAGAAAAGGTTATCTACCTCTGGTTGGTAACAAACTACCAAATATGCACTTTTCTCAGAATTCATACTTCGAACTATATGGTGGACATCACTAATTAAAAGCATCCCTCCCTATACCCCTGACCCGACAAATCATGCATTCTTTTAATGGCATTTCCTCGCGTTGCAGTAAAGGAAATAAAAACGAACAACAGCGACATTGTTAACAAGTGGCTACAGCGACTATTTAGTCGCAACTGGTCTTCTGCACACTTCAGCCACTTCTGAATATGTTGAGGCGCACACCGTCTTTGAGGCGCACACCGCCATCATGCACTGCAACAGCGATCTCTATTGTATAATCTAAAAGCAGTGACAATCACAATTGCCGGTTAAAAATGTTACCTTTTACTACTATTTCAGATTTTACGCATAATTGTCAGTTTTTAGGCCTAATTTTCACGTGCCATTTTAATTTCGCAAGTAGCAGCTAACGGAGAATTCGGTTAAAAAGTAAGTCTATTCCGTTACGTGCGTGATGTGTATAGATCAGTGGTGGCGAGCAAAGTGACAGGAGAGACGCCATAATATAGTGGTGTTGATGAAGCCAGCAGCAACTCGTAGGAACTTAAAATTTTTGGTCTAATTTTCAGTTTTTAGGCAGAATTTTTTTACCTGCCGTTTTAATTTCGTAAGTAGCAGATAACGGAGAATATGGTTTCAGAGTAAGCCTATCCATTCATGCAACATGGCAATACGACTATTTTAACAGAAGCCAATTTGTGTCGTTAACGAAATTCTTTTGTGTTTACGGTTGCATGTTATTTTTAAGGTTTAATGCGACGATCAAATGTAACTATATCATTTAGTTAAGTCGAGAAAGTCTATTAGCTATGAGGGGCAATCACGTTTTAATTTGCCGTGCTTTAAACTAACTGTTGGTCAGCGAGTCTAATGGTCAAAACTGTGTCGTCTCTATCTGGTACCGTTCCGAAGTTGAAAAAAAGCGACGGACCGACGAATGGCGGACGGACGGATCGTCCTTGCTGTATGGCTGTACAGAAGACTAAAATAGCCAAGATTCGGTAATTCTTCATTATAGGCGTTTGTTCTTTGCAGACACGAATGAAAGAACTGCAGATCACATCTTAGGCACTCCTAAAATCATAGCCATCTCTCCAAAACAAAGCTCGGACCACTGGAAGGTCTGAGTTGTCATCAGGAATTCGAATTTTCAAGCCGTAGTTAGTTCAACGACATACAAGTCCATTATAAAAGTCATCCCAATCAGTGTATCATTTTCTCCGTATAATGATTTTCCTCACATTGGCAGATGGAGTCTTGTCATATGCCAATTTCTTGCCATGCAGTTAGTGTGGTGAGATGTGACCATTAAACTGAAACGAAGATTATAATGAAGCATGGGAGGACCAAATGATACGTTTTACCCCTCTCCTCCCCTCCCCAAATGAAAACTTTGAACCTTCCAACTGATACTTTTATGCCGCCCTCCCAGCCAAGGGCACAGCAACGACATATTTCTTCTCTTCTTTTTTCCCCTATACATTAGGACTCTCCTTAGTCCACACCCATGAAGAGGTATCAATCAAATGTGTCCTTCTAGCAAAGACAGATGATGCCTCTGGACTCAACAAGAGAAAGAAGATGACAAAGTTGGCTGGTACTATCATTCATTCGTCGCCATGTTCTTACTTTGTGGATTTATTACGAAAAAGATCAAATCATAAATTTAAAAAAATACGAAGAAATCTTATCCATGGTCTTGGGCTTCTGCGTACAATCCAAACATGAAATAACCTGGTTCATAGTTCTTTTTGGAAACTGACCATTAAGGGTGTTGTCGTCCTTTATCTTCTACAAACAAACTCTTTTTACATCATGACTGCAGACTTTAACTGCAACAGAGTACGGTCTAAGTCTCAAAGACACTGTCCAAATATTACTAAATCCGAAAACCAGCGTGTTGCATTATTAAGGACGTTCTTTACCTCTGATCTTGATATCACCTTGGTTTGGACTTTCACATTTTATATAAGACCCATTCTTGAACATGCAAGCCCTGTTTGGTCACTATACTTGGTTGAAGACATTGACCATATTGAGTCGTTCAGCAGAGATTTGCAAAGTCTCTGTGGGGGCAAAATAAGAGATCCTACCACGAAAGGCCCCCATGGTATCTCTTAACGTAGATTCACTGTAGTTGTGCATATGAAAAGTGGACCTGTAACTGGGATTTTTTTATTCGTTCATGAGTTGGTCGTTTTTGTTTTTACTAGATCTTTTGAATTGCGAATTGTGTCGCACACGTGGTCACCCGTTAAAACTCGGAGCCGGAATGTTTCATACTGACTGTCGTAAACATTTCTTTACAACTTGCATCATGCAGATATGGAACGACCTTCCAAGTAAGTTAGTGATCTCTTAAATCCTTTAAAGCGGGACTCCAGCAACATGATTTGAGAAAGATTTTTTTGTCATTCCGTTTTGAGGTCGTATATTTTACCACTTTCTGATTTTTTCTGTGTTTGTGTTAAAATTGTACAATTTTTAACTTCAAATAGTTTACGTCTTTTTAGCAGTATCTAATATGTTGTATCGTTAATTAATTTGACAATTTATTGTATTTAACAATGATTTTTATTCTTCCCATGTTGAATTTTATTGGATGGAGTATTAGTAGCCAGAACTGGCCCTTCACCTCGTCTATTGCTGCTTCTAGCAATTAAGTTTTATTTTATATTACTTTATTTTATTTACTTTTTTATTGTAAAAGGGTCACATGGGAAAACAATAATTTGTAAAAGTAAGCGTAGTGACGTGGTGCAACCAGAAACACACTATAATTATAACTAGCATCATAGAACGATATTAATTAAAACAGGGTGCTTCAAAAACATATATACATGCATCTTCTGCTAATACGATACAAGAAAACAGTTTGATGCTTCCAGCCGGAATGTTGTCTTTTAATAGTGCATTCACGAAACCGACGGTTTTCGTTGAAAAATTTTGAATCTTTCCGAAAAACGACCACCATGCTCAATTTACACTGAAAATGTACCTTCATAATTTTCTAATAGCAATTAACCAATGGGAAACCAGTGAACAATAGTCACCAGCCAATCGCGCCTTCGTAACACCAATTAAACGACCACCATGGTATTTTATCAGATTAAACTGTCAGCCACGTACCTCCATCTTGTTTTTACGACTAGAGTGTCTTTCTGGTTTTCGCCGTGCAACGCAATCCCCTGACACAACTCTATTTAACAGATTTCTAGTAAATACGACGTGCCGACATCATTGCTTCCTACATCGCTTGGAAAACAACTCGTGTCAGCAACCTGTTGTGCACGCTTAAAAGCCACTTAATTTTACTTCTCATTTCGTGTCTTCCCCCCGAAAACCGGGAGCACCACTGAAACTAGCCCAAAATAACAACAACACAGAACAAGGGAAAGAAGGACCACAGTAGGGAGGACCACATAGACCGGGCAAAGCTGAACAGTGCCGAGACCACAGCTTCGAGCCACCCACTCACTAATATCTGTACTATGTAGAAAATTCCGTACGGTTTTTTTTTATCTGAAGATTCATCTAACATTTGCGAAAACAAAGTTTGGGAGAGAAATTATGCACAATTTCAGAAAGAAAGAATATTAGTATATTTTCTTTCTGAAATTATGCATAATTTCTCTCCTAAACTTTGTTTTCATAACTGTACTATGCAAGTAAATATTTAGCCTTCCAATACCAAATAACATAAGGTTTAAAGCTACAGCATAATGGCTATAGTATTCGAGCTGGCTGGAGATTTTGCAAAATTGACCGTCAAAATACAAAACAATGACAAATGTTTTGTAAATCGATTTTTTTTTACGTGGATTCGTGTTTTTTTGTAGCAGTGGAGGGGGGAGTCTTTTTTTTCAAATTGCGATGCAGGGCTATAAAAAAGTTTCTGTCTACAGCTCTAACCACAAGGAAAAACAAACAGCGTGGAAACCAAGTTATGGCTCGAATTTTATATAAATACGGCTGCAAACCTATTTAGGTATCCTTTGGTATTTAGGTATACCTATTTAGGTATTTAGGTGCTTTATTTTATATGCATCCGCATTTATTTAACACTTATCGAGCCAATTTGGCTTTCCTTCCTTTTTAATCAGAATTTTATGTCAGACCCGACCAAACAAACACTACGTAAAGAAAAATGAGGCAAATTCTCTGACCATAACGTCTACTTCACTGGTTTTCTCGGCAAATTCGAGTCCAGCTAATTTCCAAGTTCCTCGTCTGTTGATTAGAACGGATTGTGGGCTAACGCTGCGATGGATCAATTGACCAGAATAATGAAGGAATGAAAGGGCCTCTGTTATCTGAAAAAAATAAGGGAACAATTAAAATAATTAAAAGAAAGAGGAAATGAAACGTACCTTACTTAATTTGTTAATTACCTGAAGAATTCCGTATTTAATTTCTAAATCCAAAAAGTTGTAGCCCTGAAAATATAAAAATATACATATAATTTAATAGTTTTGCTGCTCGAAACTTTGATGCACCATTTCACAAGGATGACAAAAACGTTTTAAATAAAATATTCCACTTGGAAAAAAGACGGGGAAAAGTAATAAAATAAAATGTTAACTGTATTAAAAAATAAATAATGAATTAAAAAAAGTATGTCAAAAACGTTGTAGGTATGATCGAAGTAAATGGAACGATGCATTTTGCTGCCACCTACGTCCCTTTACGACGACTTTAGCACGAGTAAGACATAGGGATGCACGGAAAATTCCTAGTGTTTGACCGGCTGCCATTTTGGATGGGTTCATCGTATCGAAGCTATCGTTGCGGCAATTGACTCGCCTAATGAAGATCTTTCAAATAAGGTATTCCTTTATCCCCCATTCCATTGAAAATTTCTAAGTTGCCCGGGCCCAAGGGGGGCTGGCGTAATGCCGGTTGTACGAAAAGGTTGAGCCTTTAACCAAACTTACATTGCCAGAGTTTCACTTTTTCTTTCAACCCCTTAAAAAGTTGTGATGGCGTTCTCGGACTTTTTGGACACCCTGTATGTATCGAAGCATAAGGAACTGGACAAAACAACCTTTTTTTTTAGACCAAAGAATTCCGTTCTCACAGCAAATGCTTGACTCAAAATGCCGTTTTTTTTTTAATTTTCTATTTATGGCCAGTGCCTATTGCAGCTAGCGCAACGACCGGTGCCAGATGCTGGCCTCGTATTTAATTCAAGTGCTGCCTTCATATAAAATATTAGCACACGCAATAAAGCCTGAAGAGCGTAGTCTATGACCAATCGTCAAAGTTATCCGCTTTGTTCCTTAGAATAAAAAAACAACAAAAAACACTCCAAATAAAAATAAATTAATTCCGTATAAAAAATGTGCACGTATCTTGCAATCTGTACTCATTTTTAAAAGTTGTTGTTTGGGCAAAATTTCAAAAATCCTACAAAATCCCACATGATACCGCATCCTTTCCTTTTTAGTTTGCCGACACAATTCACATGCTGCTTGATGCGCGCACAGCAAAGCCATCGGTCCCAGCATACTTTATTTTTAGCATGGTCACCAAGCGATGTGGGTGGCCCACTTACAGACACAAATTGGGAATTTTTTCGACCAGACTGAAATAGCTGTTCTTATTTTTTTTAATATAAGTAAAATCATTCTATTTTATTTTTAACTTCTCGTTAATTTAATTACCCTCGTCATCATCATATTTTGCGTCAATGTATTTTCTCTGTCAATGGGTCTGATACTTAAGCTTGAAGGAAGGTTTTTTTTTTTAATCTGGGATTAGTAATGGTCTTGGGGGAAAGTGGAGCTCAACATTTCAATTCCTGCTTGGGTTTGATAATAGTATATTAGTCTCAATTTTAATTAATTTTTCCTTCAATTACGAGAAAAGTCGGCTATAAATCTGTTCTTTGTCTTAATCCTGTGCAGCCAACTAATCCGAGGATTAACGGAATAAGATGACTTTGAATAATCGCATCGATTTTAGCCGAGAACAACCGCAATTCGACACTTGGTAGTTTGCACACAAGATCGAGCTGTTGGGTAAATAAATCGAGTAAATATATCAAGTAAATAAACACACACATATCGAAGAAGTTAGCAAATAAGAACGCAACAAATATGAATAAATAAATATGAAGAAAGTAAAAAGAAAACAACAAATATAAATAAACTTAATTGACGTTTACAGTAGGAAGGCTCGACATTTAGTTTTGATTGCCTGTTGAAAATTGTGCAGAGTTCTTGCGTGATTACAGACAGAAGACTACTTAAATCTGGATTCGTGCAAAATGCTAATAAAAATGACTTAATAATTAGTTTAAAAATGGGTTATAAAAATTGCTACTTTAGGCTCACACGCAAGCCGACTATTATTTTGAACCACAGTAACAAAGAAAGTGAGCTTACGAAAGAATGTAGGTCTGCCACCGGATTGACCTACAACAGTGCCCCACCCACGAATTCAGTTCGGGGAGCAAGGGAGGGGGGGGGGGCGGAACAAAAAAAATTGGAACTCAAATTGGAGCCTGACAGTTGAGCTAAACACAGTTTTAGTGCATTTGAATGTTTGTAAAGCAAATTTTCAGAATTCAACTGCAATAAATGCCTTATTTGCGTACTTAACCAAATTTTACTTTCGCTTTTGATCTTTCGAGGATTTAGGTCTCCGAAATTCGCACGACCCACACCTCCTACAACTTGTGTGTTTATCACCAGGGGTCTTGACGTGTGAGCACACTTGTATAACTTCGGAAACTTTTTCGGAAGGTTGAATATTGGACAAGTTCAAAATATTTTGCAGAGCAAAAGCACTTTATCGACTAGGTCCGTGCCGACACGTTAAAATGAGGGACAGGTGGCTGCTGGAATGTCAGAAGGGACGCCACCTGGTGGTGAGATGTAGAATCTTAAAGCTAAAGGTTTTGGGCATAGAGCAGAAATAAACCATATTTAACCAATAAATAAAGGGACGAATTTTTGGATGGAAGTGAAAATGTGGGTTTAGTCTTGAATAGTGATCTAGAACGGTGGGTTTTTTCCTAGTTGTTTCTGAACTGATGTTGAAAAGTGGGCTGTTGCTGAGCTCTAAGTCCAAAGATGAGACTTCTGAGGAGCAGATGTCTATGTAGGTTAGCTTAGGTGACTGCCAAAGAAAAGGCTTCCTCATGAACTGATGTGGTCAGAATTATTTACTTAACATAGCAGCTTTTTCAGTTAAATACAAGAACACACAACCTGAATGTAAAATTGTACTGAAAAATTATGTCGGGGACAAACATGGCCACCCAGAGGGCTGATGGGGCCTACGGCTTCTAATTTTCCTTGGGTCCCCTCACACCTTTTCGTGGGACTAGTATGCTTAGGACTGAGGCCAATCTGAGGACCTCTTTTTTTCTTGCTTTTACTTTGTAGCTTTTTGTGGACTTTTGTGGCATTTTGTTTGAAGCTATGCCTATGTTCACGTCATTTAGTAGTACTACGGGCTACGTACGATGCTTGCAACGGTACAGGTGCTGCACGGAGCATAATTGCCCCCTCCTCTGCTCGGACAATCACTTCTTTTGGTCGAAGGTTGGGAATTTAACTGTCAGTATCGGTGATTCGGTCGGGAGAGTGGTTCGAAGGGTTTTGTAATGAGCGTTATTGCCCGCTTTTCGGCTCTCAGCCCTTTTCTAACAATAAAACGATGCCAGAGCCTAATTCGAGTGCCAGAGCTACCAAGGTTTTTTTTTTCCATTGACGTCGCACACGTAGGGTATATTTTATACTAAGCAAACAATAAACACCTCTATAAACACTACGATTACATGAAATTAAATGCCTGCCATTGTAGAAACTAGCGACGTATACAGTCTGTTTTGTTGACGCTGTTAATGAGGCTAACAGTTTTGTAGAGCAGCTTCTACCTCTTCCACTGATAAAGAGACAAACCGAACATTTAGACGTTTCCGCCGTGTTGTTGACAAGACAAAGTGTTACCACCGTCTTCAGTATTTAATTTACTGCATTTTATTTTAAAGGACGTTAGCCTTTCGCGGTCCATTTGTACCATCGCTGAATAATCCATCGGCGATCGAATTCATTTTGCTAGCAACGAACAAAGAAAGATGGAACGCACAATAACAATACCCAAGCGCGAGCACAGTGAAACGGGCAGAGAGCCGAAAAGCGGGCAATAAATAGGTTATTGTTCGCTTTCCTCGTGCCAACAGCTAACAATACCTCGGGCGCTGCGCGTCCTCGACATTGTTGGCTCTTGGCACTCGGAAAGCGATCAATAACCTATACTTAACCACTCCTGGTCATCCGTCCGACGAAGCTCCTAAGGACCTATGTCGGGATACTGGTCGACGTTGTTGTGACAATGATGTATTTGTTGGGTAGAGAATTGTTAGGTTCTTGAAATAACCGTTAAACCGTTAAATCACGTTTTGTTGTATCGTTAACGTCGATGTGCTTTAAAAACTTAAAACTTGTTCATGCACAGGTGCCTATGCACAAATCTAATCTACCTATGCACAAATGTATATGCACAACTTTTGGTTGAGGTTAGATATTCGGGCCGGCGGCCATATTTGTTAACCTCCATAGTAGGAATAATGTTTTTGCCTAATGTTTAAGTAGCTACACGTCATGTAAACATAATGGCCTTCGGGTATCGTATGCGAAAACGGAGTCGAGTCTTGTAAGTAATGAATGATAAGATTCATGTTTGATGACTGGATTTATGACGAACAGTCAGACGTATAAACTTAGTGTACACCATGCAAGTTAAGACTAATAAAAGATATTGCCTGAATGGATTTCAACCAAGTCTCGTCCATCCTAGTCGTATGGTTTTCCATAAGGTAGACAATATTGAACAAACGTACTTCACGGAATAAAAATGAATAAAATAAAATAAAAAAAGATACAGTAAATAAAGAGGACTGGCAATGAACAGAATATTATGTACCTCCTACTATTTATATATTTATATGCTGAGGCAAACAATGGTTCCTCCTACGAAGCAAGAAATACATTAAATGTTTGTTTTCTAGAGGATCCACTGAAACTTTTACGCTCTCTCGTATGGTTTTACGTCCCTTAATCCTCCCTCCCCCACCCCCGTTTTACCTATGTTACCTTAAAACCATATTTTGTGCTTTAATGTCAAAGGGCAGAGTTAAAGGGCAGAGTTAAAACACGAAACAAACAAAAATATAACATCGCGAATTAAAAAAAAAAATAGTTGGATCTTATACGCCTTATTTTTAGCAGAACGAATTCGTTTTAAATGGCACATCTAGCAGGCAATGTTCTTGGGTCGTTACAACCGCCACTTGTCTTGACGTGGGTGCTTTCCTGCATTGCAGGAGCGCTCTGCAGGAAAACCCAGTCCCGATTTTTCTTGAACGAGCTCTAAGATTATAGCTTCAATCGTTGTAAATCTAGAAACCGTATTTACAAAAAAAAAAAAAAGCAGCAACGAATTGATTGAATTATTACTGAGGTAATTATGCTACTAATTGGAATTGCATTTATAAAGTTTAAGCAGTTAGTGAAGTTACCATTAAAAGATGGGGGCTGATTTGCAAAGTATAATTACAGATTTTTTTTCGGGAAAGGGGGTGGGGGAGGAATCTCACCGCCACTATGGAACCATCCCAATCCATGAGGTGCGGGGGGGGGGAGGGTGGGGGGTGAAAGAGAACAACTTGCTCCAGTTATTAACCTTAACAAATTCCGTTCTCCTTAACCCGACACCTCAAAACTGGAATGGAATAATCTTAAATCCCCTCCGAACATTCGTTTCTTCCGATTCACGCAAAGAAACGTGACTCCGGTTTCATTTTAAAAATTTGCGAACTTGCACGACGAATCAAAGGTCAAAGGGAACAAAAGAAACCGTCATTCCTACACGACGAATTTGTAAAAGGTTCCCCCCCCCCCTCCTTTCCCTTACACAAATCATATCTACTTTCTATACAAAGCTAAAGTACGGTAACGTGAAAGATGAGACGATTCGCCATTATCTCCCTTTGCTCAAATAGGGGTCTTTCAAGGGGGGGGGGGGGCTTCAACAAAAGGCTTTGTTCTGGAAAGGCGGCAGTGAGCAAATAGCGGCGGATCAACTTCTTTTCAACCTAATCCAGATTCTCTTTGGTAGAGATCGATGAGTCAGCTCCTTCTCTTCTTTCTTATCTACTTGCCTTGGGCGAAGAGGGCATGCCTTGCTGCAATCTTTCTTCTTGATAGGCCAGCACGTTGGCCAAACTCGCCATGATGGGTTCCGTAGCAAAGGCAAGGGTTTCGCTGAAACGACAAAAACATATCAACAAGTTAAAGAGATAAGCTGGCCATTTATGTGCACAGTTGTAAAGTAGACGGATTATTGACCAACATGACTAGAGAACTTCAACAACTAGGAAGGGAGGACTAACTGATGCAATGTTTGACGAACTGACGTAATCTTCTCATAATTTGATTTGCGACCGACATACTGAAAATAACTCTTTACTCTTTATTGAGCCTATACTCAATCCTACACTCAATGTGTACATCAACGCATTGACATCAGATGGAAACATGTATGGGAAGCCATTACTTAACCTAAAGTCCCTATTGAAACACGTTAGATTCGTTTCTATTAGTTTCGTGCAAGTTTTCAGAGGGTGCCAGGTGTTCCTTCTGGTACCCAAATCTAAAGTAAACTAAATTACAACTAATCTAAGCTAAATAATAATTAAATACAAGCTAGTTTCGTGTAGTTTAATTTTAGGCTAAAAACTGTGTAGAAATGCCCACATAAAACACATGGTGCCCTCTATAAACTTGGACGGAACTACAAGAAATTGATCTAAGACGTTTCAGCAGGGGTCTCAGTCACAAATTCTCCTCCCAGCCCTATAAATTCTAGTTTAAATCTATTACTTTAATGGCAAGATGTCTTTAATTCTGTTAGAGATATATGCAGTTCTTTTAAAGAGATCTGCAATTCAATTACATATTATCTTAAAATATAGTGAATTACAGATATCTGCAATGGAATTATAGATATCTTTAAAAGAAATACAGATATCTTTAAATGAATTACAGATATTTTTAACTGAATCAAACATATCTGTAATTCTATAATAACACGAAGGAATGGCTTGCCATAATAGAGATGTTTGCCAAGATAGTCACTGCCTGTCAAACGCTCAATCAGCATTTACGACAATTCAATCCTCCCTCCCCCTTCCCTATATTATGTTGACTCACACTTCACAAGACTGCACAAATTCTAGTTTACATGGTGTCTACACGGGGCGTCGGACGAACGTCTAACTAGAAAATCGTCTAATGGGATAATTGCTAATATCTGCATAAATAAAAAATCTGGAAAATCGTCTAAACAGAATATCGTATAATGGATAATCGTATAATGGATAAACGTTTAACTGGATAAACGTCTAACTGCGGTTTCTGATGCTATATGACGCAAGCGAGCGAGGCAGGGACATTCGACGATTTTCCATTATACGAATTTCCAGGTAGACGACTTTCCTTTATACTGTTATACGGTATACGTTCTTCCAATTATGCGATCTTCCAGTTAGACGATTATCCCTCGCCCCGTCTACACAGACTTGAGAATTGCTGACAACTGTTCTTGAGTAAAAGGATTTTTTTAACTAAGTGTGGAGTGATAGAAAATCAAACGCAAAACTGACGTTTACAAGTCAGTCTCAATTGCTCTTTTCTTAATTGACATGTTGCCCAACAGGACTTGCAATTCGTTAACCTCGAAAATGGACGTAAACTTGACTCAATCGCCGACCACATCGCGTGCAAACACGGCCAACTATTCCATCCAACTTACGTCATTTTTTACATTGACGAGCAATCAACCCTGGTGTAAGGAGTTGGACGGCGTCCAATATCTGATAACTACATGATCATGGTGGCAGGGCAGTGAGAGCTCACCCTAAAGAAGCTAATTCCATCGACAATCGGAAAGGGGACCCTGGCAAAGTTCCTGTCAGACCTACTGATCGGAGCAGTGAGAGACTACCACGCAGCGTCACCTATATCATTTATTGTCGACATCGTCTAGGGTCCTCACATCATACGAGGATTTCCCGGTTCGATCCCGTGGGCTATGTGCTTCAAGTTTGTTTTCGATGATCACTTATGGTCACTAAGGGTTATACGGGCAATTGGGGAAAAACAGTTTTCGATAAACTACCTAAGAGGCTGTACAGTTTGACGCTTGCCAGCCAAGACCTTCAAGCGACTAAAGTGCAAGGCCATTAAAATTTCACGTGGTCCTTTTTTTAGGCAACTTTTTATCCCTCTATCTGTACCTCCGTAGTTTGATCGGGAACTCCCCGCAGTAACCTATTTTCCGTCTCTCCTCCCTTAACGCCCCCCCCCCTCCCCCCTCCGGTAAAGAATTGCATTAAAGGGTTAAAAAATCAAAAAAAAATCAATGCTTCCCGATAAGGTGGGTCGTATTTTTTATTTTGGCTTTAACTCGAAGAATTGTCCAACTTTGTTCGGAAAGTCGCTTGTCGTTATCGCCAGAGGTCGGTCATCAACAAGATAGGTCACCAACAGCAGCAAAATGACGTTGAATTCGTCTTCACAGATTATCCCTGACGGCTCTAAGTATCTAGGAAATTATTCGTTCAGTTGTCTGTAAAATCCTGTCCTTGTGATTTAGGGATAGGGGCCTATGTTTTTTTTTTTGTTTTGTTTTTTGTTTGTTAACAAGAAGGTTTTCTGGGTTGGGGATATCAAGTAAAAATAATTACTTACTCGTGGTGGCAATCAGGGATGGCTATAAGAGTTGAAAATGCTTGTTTCCTGGCCGGGAATTTAAATTATTTGCTTGCTTGGCTGTACGACTTAATTGCTTATTCGCTGGCTCTAGGACTGTAAATTACTGGCTGTAAGCTATAAATTCCTTATTTGCTGGCTTTCATTACTATAGAAAAGTAATTTTACTTGGTGCGGGTATTTCAGAGGGATGAAAGGGGTCAGAGGGAGCGATTGTAAGCTTCCCGAGCAGAACTTGGGTCAGAACTTCGAAATCTAAAGCCCTTTTTTTCAGTCCCGTCATTACATTTTGAACAAAATCTTAAGATCGGGAATGGCGCTTACTTCAGCTATTGTTGTGTCTGAAACAGTGACCTGAGAAAACTAAGGGGATCAAATGACTTTGGTTAGTATTAGTTTTCGTTCAATTTTATTTTGAAATAACATAATTTTATATGTTCTTAAGGAATTTCAAACATCGAGTGGAGAGCCATTTTAAATGCTAAAGAGGAATTTTGTCCACGTTTTTAATAAATGCCCTGTTGAGATTATTGAGTTAAGTGGCGTAGGCTGTGCACCGAACATATACCGTTTCCTTACTGTGTCTCGTAGCCCCACAGAAATGCACCTAAGAATTATGCATAAATATTCGTTGGATACTTCTACGGATGTTTGCATCCATCGGTGTTGAATGAGAAGCAAAATTGAATATTGTGATGTTGGGGATGGATGACACTCAGAACATCTGCGATCACGCCCTTGGGGTAAGTGGAGTTTGGGACACATCATTACTGTCGAACGCAATTTGCTTTCCAGAAGCAGATGCTAAATCCAAGGCAAGAAGAAAAGACAGCTGGTGTTATTTTCGTAAAAGGTAAGGTGCCCTGATATCTTTGAAAGACTACGTGGCCTTCCCTCTCTAAACCTAATGAAGCTCACAAACATGTTGAAGGAAGAAAAAGAACACCCCCCCCCAATCATTACATTATCCGTGGACAAATCAAATACTCTTTTTTTTAATTCACGTCGAATTAATGTGGTTGTAACAAAAAAAAAAAAAGGGCCTCGAGTAAATCGAGTCAACCACATCTTCTCAAAAACTAGACACATTTGTGCAATTATGATCCGACGAAATTAAAATGTAAGTGTGGGTGAGTTGCTGCAACCACTTGTTTTTAGTCTTCTGTACAGCCGTACCGGCTGAGAATACTATTGCAACGACTTTGTCCGTCCATCCGTCCGTCGCTTCTTTCAACTTCGCAACGGTACCAGATATTGACGACCATTGTTTACAACGTTAGATTCAGTGTGAGAAGTTAGTTAAATAGCATGGCAAATTAAAACATCGTTACTTCCTCATAGCTAATAGACTGCTTCGACGTAACTAAATTAAATAATAACATTTGATAATCGAATTAAAATTCTAAATTAAATTCCTCAATAAAAATAAATGGATTTTAGCTTCGTTTAAATAGTCTCGTCGCACTGTTGCATGAATGAATAGGCTTGCCGTCGAACTAAATTCTCCATTAGGCCTATCTTCTACTTACGAACTTAAAACTGCATTTTTTAAACTAAGCCTAAAAATGAAAATTAGGTGTAAAATCATGTTACCATGGCAACGTCAAGTTGCTACGAGTCGCTGTTGGCTTCATCAAAAGCGTCTCTCTCGTCACTTCCCTACTACCACTGATCTATACAGTATAGGCTACGTTGCGCGTTACGTTGTAACACTGTAACTGTGTGCCTGAAGGCGCATCGTGTTGCAAAAATGAATAGGCTTACTATACAATCCATATCTCCGTTAGCTCCAACTTACGAAATTAAAACTGCTGGCTAATTAGGCCTAAACGCTGACAATTACGCCTAAAATGTAAAACAGGCCTAAAAGCTAACACATTTTTAACCGGCAATTATGATGGCTACTGCTTTTAGACTAGTATAATACAGATAGCTGTTGTAGTGCATGATAGAGGTGTGCGCCTCAACATTGGAAGTGGAGGAACTGTACAGAAGACCGGTGCGACTAGGCAGTTGCTGTAGCGCTTGTTTTCTTTTATGTTCATCCAGGCCTAGTTGACATATTTCACATCATGGGGTTCTGGAGCTTCAGGTAACGTTTCCCTCGTGACCTACTCATTCCTCCCTGTCTGTCCATTCCGCAGTTTCGGCCCAAAGTATGAACTGATTCGAATGAAATTTGGCGCATCTGCCTTCATCGAATAAGGCTGAATTGTGCATTTATCAGCGCTTACATGTTACAAGTTTTAGTTATTCTGTAAATGTCGAAATTAGGCCTAATATCAAAACAATGGCGGACTGATTAATAACGTGGCAGCATTTCAGATTCTTCCACTACTCTGCCGTATGGTGGCTGAAGGCACAAACTGGCTCTCTTCCACTTACTCCATACGTGACTCGCACGTTCCTCCATCTGAAGACGCATTAAGGGCACGTTTTATGCAACGACTCGCATTTGCATTCTCGCAACTACAATTTAATCATGATAGCAAAGGTGCCGTTGCCCACGGTAACAACGCTAACTGAATTATCTAAATCCAACACCTTTTGAGAAAATGCTTGCAGTCGTATGGTCCGTTACAATAAGATAAAGAATTCCTCCTGACGAAACAATTTTTTCAGTCGCTTCTGAACTCACATTGTTGACTGTTTTCGTTGTGAGCCGACAGAGGTAAAACCGCCGCCATGTTGGAATTTCAAATAATTTCTAGCTTCTAGCTGTCAGAAGGGAAAAGATAGTCGTCGTGCAAACGCGCCGTAACGTAACAAGATGTTCTCGCTCGACAAAAGCTATTTTCTAGCCTATCATTATTTATTTGTCTTGTTTTAAAATTGATTGTTATAAATAAATCCTTATATATTAAATAAAAATTATGCAGTAAAGCTTAAACAGAAACTGGCCACATTTAATGTGGACTTTGTCCCAATTTTCTTGTGGTTATTTTATCGTTTGTGAATACACCTAAAAAGTGTCAATAAATGTAAAGTAGTCAACATGAACGCTCAGAGTAGTTCGATTTCTCCTTCCCCCCCCCCTCCCAAATTTATTGCAGAATTTAGTGCAAAATATGGTGTTCGTAGATTTAAGAAATGTAAAAGCCTGATGAAAAAGAACTAATGGAACGGGAAACTGTAACGCAACGAAATTTTAAGTTTTTTTTCTAGCCAAACCAATGTCAGCGTCCGATGAAAACTTATTGATGACATCATCGCACACATCATTCTGGTTCATTTGCCGAATTGTAGTAGAGAAGTTAGGAGATGATTTTGTTTTAATGTAATGTGCAATATAGATACTGTTTAGTGCACGCGCATTCACAATTTTTAGTAGTGTCCTATTGGCATGTCTGCCTTTCCAACTGCATACGTCAACTGCACAGCTTTTTACTCTACCATAATAACACGTCGAATTGCTGATTCAGTGTTAGTGCATCTTTGTTTTTATTAGTACAATTCAATTCAGTCAAATCTAATCAAATCCAATATTTATGTCACACCTTTGCAGGCTTGAGAGTTGAATAAGCTGCCCCTTACTCCTTGCAGGTTGGTTTTCTAGCATGTTGTCCTGCCATGCAAGAAGCCCTCATTTGGCTCACTTATCTCTCATTTTCGTTCGTTGAAACGCCGTCGCCTATTGTATTGACGTATTGACGTATTGAAATACCATATTTGACACTTCCTTTAAATTGTGTCAACTTAACGTTTTTTGTTTGTGTGATGTGTGGTGAGAAGCAAGTGGCGGAGTTTCTGTACTGCTGTGTGTGTCAACGAAATGAAACTATGAAGTAGTTGTTACGTTTATTAACTAAAGCTTCGTCTAATATTTTGGTGATTCCATTTCCTCTCGTAATTCGAACTCTTTGTATGCAGAAAGCATATTCTTGAAACGTTGCTTCTCTGGTGTGACGTACCGCCAGCGATAGCCATGGCGTAACAGTCGACACGCGCAGTTTAATTGTTTTGAAATCGCACTAATAACATAATAATTGTTAATAACATTGTTTAGAATCCACTCTAGAAGGCGTATTCTAACAGTGGTGGGATATATCCTTATCCCACACCCACTGCTGTGTTAGATAAGAGTAAAATGTGCGTACTCTGCTGTTATGTCATTGCCTAAATGAATTCCGTGACCACGATCAACAAAGCCAATACGCGGTAACAACAGTAGGTACCTAAATAAACTAGTAGAATGCTTCCACTGTCAGGTCATGGACAACAACGAGAACCACACGGCAGTGGGATAATTCGCATAAATCTCGTGTTTTGTGGCAATAATGGATTCGTAGCTGCGCCCACTCGTGCGACGGTTGCTCACTTCCTACTGCACCGCACCCGACATGTTTACCCGAGGAGACAGCTTGGCACCTGCACAGTTTGTGGGCACCTGTTGACACTTCTTGGCACAGAGTTGCATGGGGAACATGAGTCGTCTGCATGCTGTTGCTTGGATTTGTCAGGTTACGGAAGTGCACTTGTAAGTGAAATTTGCCCCTGCGTTTGTCCCAGCACCTGTCTTGGATTCTGAGTTGTGGAATGGAGTTGATGGGTTTCTGAATTGTATTGGATATTGGCTGAGGTGATGTGATACTGTACTGACGTAATATTATATTTTATCCATAGTTACGGCGTAAGGTTACTGACCAGGGCCTTTTAATATATCAAATCAAATCGATTTCATTCGACATACTATCTGAAAGAACGCTAGTGCTTTGCCCATCAAGTTCAGATTATTGGCTTTCAACGGCGTATGATTGTTGGTGTCTAATCCATTGTTGTTCAAGTGAAGTTATTGGTGGGTTCCTTGGTTATTTTGCCGGGCTTGTTTCTAGCCCTGGTTTTTTTTGGATGTGGTTATGGGGGCTTAAGTTTGGGTCGTGATTGAATAAGTTTCTCCACAGGGCGTTTGGCCTGTGGGTCTTTCATACTCTTAAGCAAGCAAACGGCCTCAGTGTGCCTCAGTGGGCATTGGCTTGACTCGACTTTAATTCGCGTGCCATTATCGGAAGATCCGTCGTAGATCAAAAATAAATAATCTAAACTAAAATAACTTATTGTAGTAACTTGTTTCTGTTTTACAATCAAATGTGACACACGGGCACTTTATTGGAAATATAATTAATCAGTGACCTTTACTTACACCAAGATTAAGATTTTCTTTAGGCTGTTCAAGAAACGATTTACAATAACATTTTCGTAAGTCGAAAATGTACTACTTTTACTGAAGCAAAACCGTAAAACAACCAAAAGGGGTGATATCATACAAAAAAAACCCATCAAGTTTTCGCAATATAAAGTATCAGACTGCCAGAAAGTTTGATACAAAAAACCCAATTAAGGACATCGTTTTCGCCATATAAAGTGGTGTTATCAGAGACAAAATGGCTGCCACTAAGTTTTTCGTCCAACCCTACATCACTTAACATTGACACCTCAGATTGTCAGTTAAGCTTGAGTGGCCACAGTTTGGACGATAAACTTGATATCAGCCATTTTTGCTCTGATATCACTACTTTGTTTGGCAAAAATTTGATTTTTTTTTGGCCCCTATGGGGTTTTTAAATAATACTGATTACACTAACGTTGGTCATTTTGCATTTCTTGGTTACTGCTCTTTGCTCTCTTTTTACCATTAGTTACTAAAAATGACAATTCATTTTTTTTATTTCTCGGCAAAAGGGTACAAAACGTGTAAACATAATAAATGTTTATTATTTTCCACACAGCAGGGCCCTGAAACATGGCTGAATCGTAGTCAAAACCTTGAAAGGGGTGGAAGCTTGGAGTGGCCACATTGCAACAAACGATTTATTGAATTTGAGATTTGACTTGCAGACGAATAATGACAGATTGGAGGAGTTAGTTGCTCATGCAATAGAAGGGATGGCCATTATTCAATTCCTTTCAAACTTGGCACGTGCATTCTCTCACCCATTTGTGAATTTAAGCTTGACAAATCAATAAATTTTGATTCCAATTTTTACACTCAAGATACGTGAAAAGCATTACTATGAAGTTTTGACTGAGAAACCAAATAGAAAATCACCAGAGAAACTAACTAGAAGTTAATGTGCGTCTGTTAATAAAACTTGAAACGTAAAACACACAATCTGTAGTACAAAAACGTAAACAGCTAAAAGATAGAGGGGGAGTAAGTGCCGAAGTACCCCCTGCCCTTCCCGATCTTAGTGATGGGTTCCTGGGGACCCGAGCAAAGTGAGCAGCTACACCCCTGTTGTCAGTGTCCTCGTTTCCAAACCAATCAAGACCATAAGAACAAAATGTCTGGAATGGATTCGTGGCTCAAACTGTTCAAATCACACATGCCAATCTTTCAATTAATGGTCGAAAAACACTTCTAGAAAAATTCGACCCATAAGCCAAATTTATAAATTGTTAAAGCTTCCTAATAATTTCTTGGCGCGTCACGTCATTTGAAATGATGTTTACACCGACCTTACTTGACCTTTTTAGAAGTAAACTAGGGGGGAAGGGAAAAACGAACCGGGAAACCGCCTCTCATGGTAGGGTGTAGAGAGTGTCAAAAATAGACCAGCATGGATTTCAGAATACATGGTGGAATGGTTAACCAGAAAACGTGAAGTGGGTGTTGAAGCTTATCGTGGCTTTATTATGCATTCATTTGAAGAAATAATTCTTTGATCCAACAATAGGTTCCAAAATCTTGATAGCCTCTCACACTTCCCAGACGAAAATGAATCTCCATTCCAGTTACCCATCAATCAAATCTTCATGTCCTCGGGCCAGTCGCCTATGGGCATCACGGAAGGAAGGAGTAACCCATTCAGTCAAGTTGTAGAGCAAAGTGCGTCACGTGAAATGGGCGCTCAGTCTAGTTATTAACTCCACACGTTACAAGGCAGCACAATTATGAAAGAGAGGCTGTGGATAGTACCCTCTCTGTAAAGGCAAATATCACAGCCATCACATCCCCCACCCCTTAAAGATTAGAACTCACAAAAGCAAATAAGCACTGTAAGTAGTTCTCTTTACCAAGCAAACACAGATCAATATTAATGCTCAAAATGAATTAA
>JAHWFP010201746.1:7074-17563 GCA_023313725.1 Lithobius niger | reverse complement strand
AATACTAATCTGCACACAACAACGTTATGCTAGGCTTTCCCCTCAGCATTGAAATCTGTTACGGAGAAAATTTGAAATCTTCAAACACGAATTGCATTGGAACTGTTACAGACTGAAAATCTCTAATAGCACTGAATTAGTTAGGAAAGAGGTTTGTGCACCGAAGTTTAGTATTGATTTCTGTTAGGAACCGTACACAACGCCATATTAATGCACACTAATAGTACCATACACTACTAACACACACTACTTCATTTTCCCGAAAGAAGCCGTTTTTGGACATAATGATGGAACATTTTGGTCAGGAAGGTTGATTTTTACATTTGAATGTACGACCATTTAAACACAATTCAGATTTGAAGATTGTTTTCAGCCAGTTTCTGTCGAATCTGATCATAAACAGTTTTTTGGCAGGGAACTAGCAATATATTAGCACGAAATTAACACTGAACTAGCAAAATAGTAACACAAACTATACTTCTTTTCCTGTGAAAGAAGTAGGTTTAAGTTTTTTTCCATGGCATAATGGACGAATATTTTGGTTAGAAGGGTTGCTTTACCTTGGAATGCTCGATCTTTATTAGAGAATATTCAATTTTGAAGATTGTTTGTAGTCTTTTCAATATGATGAACGGTTTGGAATTCATAAACCGTTTTTTTTTTTTTAGCAAGAAACTAGCATGAAACTCACACTATTCTAGCTAAATATTAGCATGAAACTGGCAAGAAACTAACACAAAACTAGCAAAATATTAACACAAAACTAGCAAGAAACTAACACGAAACTAACAAAATATTAGCATGAAACAAACAAGAAACTCACTACTCTACCAAGAAACTACAATTTTCTTTTCTCCCGAAAGGAGCAGTTTTCGGGCTTGTTCAATTACATAATGGACTGATATTTTGGTCAGAAGTGTTTCTTTACCTTTGTATGTACGACCTTTTTTAAAGACATTCAGTTTTGAAGATTGTTTGTAGCCGGTTTCTTTTCAGCCTGATCAACGGTTGGGAAATCATAAACAGTTTTTTAGCAGGAACCTAGCAAGAACCTAGCACATAAATAGCATGACAGTAGCATGAAACTAGCAAGAAACTAATACGAAACTAGCAAACCTTTAACAAAAAAACTAGCAGGAAAATAACACGAAACTGGCAAAATATTAGCATGAAACTAGTTATAAAAATTCGTCGCATTTTAATTCACCGATACTGATTTTGCGTCATGCTTTGTTTGTAATAGGTTGTCATACAAGACATGAACTTCCAATTTAAACAAAAAGGACGTCTGGAAAGGAAAAATATCCTTTGCCTTCCCATAAATCCGCTACTGCTCCATAGCTAATCCAAGATAAGCGAGTTTCACGTTAAAAAAAATTGGGCGCAACAATGCTGTAGTTAAAACGGCGCAGACATTATTGATGCAGCTGAAGGTCTACTTATTGTTGCTCTCATCGTCGTGGGACAAATAAATCAGTTTGGGTTCGTGCTCCCTAAAAGCCAACCAACAACAACTCAAATTGTTATTTGTGTTAGTATTCGTATTGAATTCTAATCTGTTGAGGTCACAAAAAAACATGTTGAAGTTGGTAATGACCAGGTCGTGCGGTCAGCGGTCATCGCGGCCAAAATACATGGTGACATGTCGCACCACCACGTCCGCTTTTCATTGATAATTCTCTATCACGTGGTCAAAAATAAACACGGAGCAAGTATTGTCGCCCTGTGGTCTCCTGCATGCTGCCCGGGATCCCAGTGACCGGTGCAACATATACTGTAAGCATTCTCGTTGGCCGCAGCGACCTGGTCAGGCGGCTGGTCACATAGTGTACGGGTGCCCTCAAACTTTTTTTAGAAGAGAATTTATTACAAATTTGCATTATCATAAGAAGTTCAGAACCGATAATAATCAGAACAACACATAATAACCATCAGAATATGTGATATCATACCAAAACCCACAAGGGTAAAGGGAACCACCAATCTTTACCATAAAAAGTAGTGATATCATAGCCGTGAATGGCAGCCACCAACTTTTACGTTTTAACCTAGATCGTTTAACCTTTACATTGGTGATTATCAGTTAAGCTTGAGTGATCTCGGTTACGACCACAAACTTGGTGGCAGCCACTGGAACTTTAATATCATTGCTTTGTATAGTAAAAACTTAGTGGGTCCCATTACCCTAGTGGGAATGTGGTATGCTGTGGAATGAGATTGAAATTATTACCTACCTAGGAAGTTTTGCGGTAGGTACAAATAATTTTGTGAGCTATGAATCTCTGCTATGAAGCTATAAATTAAAAGTGAAAAAAGTTGTATAAACGATGAGTTGTTACATAAAACAGCATTTATTGAAACGGCCGTTAGTTAACGAAGTTAAAAGCTATTTTTCATTTGTGAAAACTTATGCATAATAATGTGCATAATAATGTACACAGTATTCACCGTTTAACTTTTCAATTTGATTTTCTGTTTTTTCTTTCTTTCTTTCACGCTGACTTAGGAACGTGTCGTTATTCATGGCTGCGAGGGATTGTGAAGGAATTGAAAATGAGACGACCCTCATATTTTTTATGATATCCCCCATTCCAAGACCCTGACTAAAATCTTGACATCTCCACGCAAAGTGAAAAAAAACTGAACGAGCCGCCCCCCCCCACCCAAAAAAAAATTGTTATGCTTATTGAGGCTACCGTAGATGACTTTTGTAGCCATGTTAACTAAGCAGCAATTCACGTAAGTGTTCTCAATTGTATGTGAACCGTGCTACGTTTCTCACAGCCGTACCACACTTGCCACCTTTTAAAATCTCAAGCACGGACTTAGTCAAGTTCAGCTTAATTTGAAATTTGAACTTAAACAGAGGCGGTACCACTGCTGCACAAACGAAGGGCGACTTAGCTAAATCGGTCTTCCCAATAAGGCTCGTGGTTTATCGAGCAGTCACTCATGGGTATCGCTAACGACTGGCGAACGCCTCTTGGAATACGATATCAGCGAATGCTCCGTCAATGCCAAACCACGTGCATTTGTTTAGTAACGAGTCATAAACGAGTTATTCGAACTTCGAAAAGCAGCACAAATATTGTCGAATTCAAACAAACAAATTGGACCATGTTAACGACGAAACAATACAATAACATAACATAATAACATACATGAAATAAAGCCCAAAAAATTCACGTAAATAAACACTGTCACTGCAGTAGCAGGCAAAAGGTTAGCATTCGTAAAGGTCGGATCAGAACCGTACGCAACGATACGGGGAGGGACAAGTAAAAACAAGCATGTAGTAACTTGAGGAATACATTACATTATTTGCAATTCTTTCGCCCCTCGCTTCTGCATGGTTCCGTCCCGCCCCTTATTTACCCTAGCCAGCTTACTCAAATGAAGATGGGTCTTTTTTCCCTCTTTATCCATACTTTTTTACTTTACCATTTGTCACTTTATAATGGTCTCGAGTTGAGACTGAAACATCATGACAGTGTTGTCATGATTTATGTGCACTTTTCTGGCTTTGTATGATCTATAGGTGCTCTTAAAAAGTTTTTTTCTAAATACAAAACAAGACCCATGCAACAAAGTAGGAGAGATAGCCTAAGCGAAGGAAGAGCTCCAGATAAGTGGAGAATGCGACGGATAGTTTACTATTAATTTATGACGTACGCGCTGAATTTATCTATGGATCATACAACAATCAAGTTGTAGAACACGGGTTTTGTATCGGTTCAACTTCCTTGTTACATGAAGAAGGTCCTTGAAGAAGTCCTTGTGTGTGTCCCTTTTTTAAGTCCTTATATAGAGCGCTAGGCTTCCGTAGTCCTCTAGGCTCTATTAATAAACTCAAACTTAATTTTATACCCATTGAATATCTACGGAATAGTATAAACTATGGAATAGTTCCATTCAGGGACGTGAGTAGTAATGGAGGGGGGAGAAGTAGAAATGATGTAAATAGGATTGCAAATTCCTATAGGATAACATGGGGAAAATGAAATCCAAGATGGCGTCTTTTGCCTAAAAAGTCATACTAAGCCCCATCCCATGTTATTTCAATGGGTTAGTACGTAAATGCGAAGTACAGGAACTCCATAGGTTTAACATGGGCTGACGGATGTCTGTACTTCGCATTCACGTACTAAACTATCTATGACGTCATCACAGCGTGATTGGTTGAGAGTGTGAATTAGTCAAAAACAAAAGAAAAAGGCTTTTCTTCGCTACGAGGCAATAAAAAAAGTGTTTGTTTTATTTTCGGTTCGGGTAGGTGAGTAGGGGGAGGGCGAACGCCCTCCCTCTACTCACCATCGGCCCTACGCCGTCGTCGCCTCGCCTGCCTCCGCCGCACCCTTTCTTTCCTAGACTACTCGAATTTTTGTTGCATTTCAAAACAAAAGTCGTAGAAGTTGTTGTATAAGAATAAAAAAAAAATTCCCTACGGCTAAGAGAAAGAAAACAAGCTTTAATGATGGTGAGCTAGAAAGAAATTTCCGAATATTATTATACTACATAATAACAAAGTATCATAAAAGTTGTTGAAAACGTTCTCTCTAGCACCATACCGAAAGTAATCGAAAATATCTTAGCAGAGAGTCCATTGTAAGCGTGTGAATCCATCTTCCTGCAAAAGTTTTTTCCTCACAAAGGCTGAAGAAAAAAAACTGTTCGATACATCATGTTTTTAACGAATTAGTGCTGTCTCGTGAATGGTTCAACCAGTATGAACGTGTTGAGGCTCAGATTATTTTAATTCAGCTTTCAGGTGTTATTGTAAAAACGTTAAAAAAAAGTAAAACTTTTCTGTTCTTCCAAAACAAAACTTATGTTAAAAAAGTAAAAATTGAACTTTCCTTTCCTTTTCTGTTTGGCTCGCGTCTTTAGGTTTATCCATTAAAAAAAAAAACACATTTGAGTTTAAAAAAAAAGACTGATTTAAAGCCACAAAAGTTTATAGCTAAAGAAGTTTAAGGCTTTCTGTTTAATTTTTTCTGGAGAGAGAACAAATTCGGTCAAACAAATATTTTCAGTTTTTTTTTTTGGCGAGAGAAGTTTGCACGTTTTGTTCTAAGGAACAACACACCGTTAGAAGAGGATAAGGAACCAAAAAGTGCAAAAGTTCTTTTCACATACTCAATTGAAGAATATGGTCGAAGATGTTTGTTCGAGATGTTTGCACCAAAACGTACAAAAGTTCTGTTCACATACTCAGATGTTCGCTCTACAAACCTAGATCAATTTTCTGTCACTCGCAGAACGAGCATCATCTTGTTTACAGTTTCGTAGAGAACAAATATAAAAAAGAGCAACAATAATGACGAAAAAAATCAGTGACACAAATATTTTTTCAGTTTATTTTATTTTTTGGAGAGAGAAGTTTACATGTTTTGTTTTACGGAAGAACATACAGACATTTGTAGATTGGGTGGACCCAAAAACACAAAGTTCTTTTCACACACTTTTTGGCTCGGAAAGTTCTTGAGACGGAAACACTTCAGGCCTTTTGCATAGAATGTCATTTCTTTACTCAACTCACACAAATGCAGTAGCGACGGAAAAGCATTTCGTTCCTTTTAGATTGTAAGATCATAGAATGTTTATGTAGCGATGCCTGAATTTTTCGTGTAATGTTGCTAACACAAAAATGAAGATCTGTGGAAGTATCTTCATCTTCTTCTTCCCCAAAATGAAGTTTGTATGGGCCGTGCTGTCATTTTCCCAACATGACAATCTTGCGATGAGGTCTGGGAAGCCCTCTTCTTTTCTCTTCTCTCGTAATGACATAGGTAAGTGTCTTTTCACAAAGGGTCTGAGACGTGTGCTCTGAGGAAGCGCAGGACAACCTCTTCTCATCGAGGGAAGGAGGAGGGAGGAAGTGAGGAAATATATTGCTTTTTTTTTTGAAAAAACTGTCTTTTATAAGTATAAGCTAACCTAAGGCTATAGAAGCTAAGTTTATTTTTAATGAAATATATAAAAAATTTTACATCTACAAGTTTTTTTTTTTAATCTAGTTTATATAAAAGTTTATGGAGGAGTAGGCAAAAAAATCTAAAACTACATCTAACTTACTAAAACTAATTCCCAGCACCAAAAAATAAAAAAGAAAACTACAGTTTACATAAGAGCTAAGATTAAATACAGGTTTACATAAAAGTAGGCAAAAAAATCTAAAACTAATCCCAGCACCTTTTAAAACGTGTAAATAAGAAGACAAAAAAAGGGGCTCGAAGAGAAAAAAATAATAGAAGCGTTCAGTTTTAAAGAGCTCGCTAGCAGCTCGTGCCTACTTCCCCTCCTACCCAACGCCTTACGTTGAGGAGGGAAGGCAAACGGAAAAAAAGAAAAAGAAAACTTTTAATGCGCTGGAGGGGGAAATAAAATATGAAAGAAGAGATCTTGAGAAAATCGAGTCCCTATGGAGGACTAATTCATTTTTGTTAGCAGCAAGATGTAAATGTCTGTCGCAACAAATGACAATACGCAAATGTCTAGAGCGATTAGTTCGTTGAGTCCGTTATTAAATTTTACGTTTAACAATGCAGAAGAAAAAGATGGATACGGACGGCATCTCAGGTCTAAATCAGACGGTACAAAAAAAAAACATGCAGATTTTTAATATCCCCAAGGTAGAGTGTCGTAGCAATCTGGCAGAATACATCGTTTGTACGGCAATAATCTATACTTTTTCTTTTGTTGCCTCGTCAGTAACGTGTGTTTATATCTCACGATTTTTTAAGGTCCGTAATAACCACTTCCCTGTTTTTGTTGTGCAGGTCGTTCAACACCATGTCTTTCATGACGTTGAAATTAAGCAGTTTGCTAGCGTCGAACGTTAAAGGGAAGCCGCAAATTTTTGTAACGGTATCGTATTTTTTCTCGTTGGCGTTGAAGTACTTGAAGGAGTAATTTTTCGACCCGCCATTCACAAATTCTACAATGTGGGACTCGGCACCTTCCAATTCGCTGGACATGTCTCCCAGTTTAGAGATGGGGAAGGGAGGGGGACGGTTTGATCGCTGGAGTAAACAACCGCGTCGGTGTCGCCGTAGCAGAGAGATTTTTGAGGTATTTGACGCATAGCATCGAGTAATTTCAATCTTCCGTACGCCGTTACGAAACTGCAGAGGATGACGTTAACATTAGTCGACCCTTCGCTCAAGGATGCGTTGTTTCTGTAGCGGAACGACATCAAGTTTTCGTTGACAAAATCCAGGGACGAAATTTCGTATTTGTCGCTCAACAAAAACGCGTAGAATTCACACAGCGTCTTGCAGTACTTCGTACTTAATTTGTTAGATTTCTGTCCTAGTTTTCCAAATAAACTGTTTAAAAATAATTTCGAGGTGAGACGCGCTTCGGGGTTAGGCTCTATCCTGTCAATGTCTAAAACAATATCTTCTTTCACGCGTTGCACGTAGGCTGATTTCAGCTCGTCGGAAATGCAATCGTGACGAAACCCCGTCGACTCGTACTTGTAAGCAATGCATTTCTTCACGTAGGCGCTGAATAATCCGTGCTGGTTGGTATTTGCAAACGTACTGGGAAGATTTAGGGAAATGCCAAGCTTTGTGGATTTTAAGTACGACGTAGCCGTCCGCAACGGCTCACTGTAATTCAACGCTGGGCCAAACGCTGACCAATTTCCTTTCGTCGACAGTATGCTTACACTCTTCGCTTCGTTCGACGCAACAACTTTTGCATAGAGTGAAATAAAGTTTCTTTTCTATTGTGAAGGGGTGAGTGGGTACGAAGAGTACTCTTGGAGGAAGAATGGAGCAGGCGATCATGCCGAATAAAGGAGCGATATCTTTACTACGAAATTCGTTTAAAATCTCGCACTCTACCACGGGATACTTGCCAACTTCCATGCAGTGTGGGTACAAACTATTGAAATCGTCGTAACACGTGTAATTTGATTTCATGTAGTGAGAATACGTTTCTACACACCCGCCGTAAAATCCTTGGGAGGGGGTGATCTCCTCCCCCTTGAAATCGTCGCATTCTTTGACAAAATCGTGCAGGCGATGATCGAGTTTCATTTCTTTTCGGAAATGACATTCCCATTTCTCAATTAACTGATATCCCGTTATTGTTTTTAGGGCTATGCTTCGCGCGACCGTTTTCTGGAGGCTTCTTCGACGGTTAAATTGGAGAAAGGAACTTTAGCAGTCCTTTCCGTCATGCAAGAATGTCCTTCACACCCGTGGAACTCGAACATGGTTTGTTCTTCGACGCAGAACCATCGAGAGAGAATTTATTCAACGCGGCCTCGTATTACAGCCATAGGATAGACTGTTTGCAGAAAGCACTAGCTGGTTTCTGGACGACAGGGTCGAGGCAATAAAAACATCATTCTGTTAATACGCAGGGCTAGGGCTGGCAAAGTGCAGACTGTGTGGAAGGGTTCTATAGGAATGATACTTCGAACCAATTCTCTGTATTTCATGCAAGCAGCTCCCAGCACGATGACGTCATTGATGCCGTATTTCTTAAGATCTTGCTGAAAATCCCACACGATGCCGGTTTACTTTTCGTGCCATGAAATCAGTTCGTCGCGATTTTTAGGCATCAAGAAATCGACGCCGAAATAGTCCAAGGAGGGGATGGGTCTGCGATAATCGTAATTCTGAGGAATATTGAACTTGAAGGGGAAATACCCTTTAACACGACGTTGGGATCGCAGCCTAAACTCGCAGGCAAGGCTCTCAGCGAAAGAGGCATGAACAAGAATGAATCTCTAAATGTCAATCCTTCGATCGTCGTGGAAAACAAACGGCTGCCATTTTGAATTTATTTCGACGGTTTAATGCCTTCGTTTAAAGCGTAATTTAACACGAAGTGTAAATTTCGAAAAAAAATGCGCTAAAGCGACAGTCTTGGATCTGTGATGGAAAGTGTCGAACAGATGCTTGCAGAAATTACGTAAAGTTTGGTCGCCGTTGTTAAAGGATCTTACCCTCCACTCGCAGTAATCGCAGTATGGTTCTTCGAAGGGATCTCGGTGCGAGCACAATTCGCACGTTACCATCATGCTGGAGAAATTAACGACGTGTTCGTATTTGTCTTCGCTGAAAAATTTATCTTGCCTCGTTTCGAAGTCGAAATAAACCACTGATAAGGAGCGTCTTTTTTTTTTAGGTTTAGCGCACGGTGGCATCGAAGAAGGTGCAGGAGGGGCAATAGGTAGCATGAAACAAACCTGGTTTGAAGGCATCCAGCCGCAGTTTTTACAATTTCGCAAACCGCATTTGTGTTTACTAGCCTGTTTGGAACTTGGCGTTACAGATAATCCGCACTTGTCGCAAGCCTGCAAACGAACGCAAAGGGGCTGGCGAAAAGAAGGTTGGATCGTTTTGTGATTTTGGAAACATTTTTCGGACTTGAATAAACGCCGGCAGTCGTTGCAAAATTTCCACAACACCAATCCGCAATCGCATTTAGTATTGTAACAACTAAGACACTTATTTTTACCGCAAGTATGGTTTTTCTCTCTGTATCCTTTGAAACAATCGAAGCAAAATCTGTCCGACTTGTAAATCAGGTGCGGTTTCAGAATGCCGTAAAAATGCTGTTTGTGTAACATAAGCGCAATTCTCAGTTTGGAAGGTGGTCCGCTGAAAACGACGGTAATTTCGTTTTGAACCCTCTGGAAAATGATAATCTGATACTTTTTGAGGTATGCTTGGAATTTTTTTACTTCTTCAATTCCTGAAGGTTTAGTGTACTGAACATTCGCCTGTCCGTGGAGCTTGAGCGCTTTAGCAAACTGGACTGTTGAATTCGTAGATACACGTTTGAATTCCTCCTTGTTTTTGTGATGAGCTAAAATCGTGACAAAACATCTTGCGAGACATACTGGGTCGTAGGATTCGATACGGTGATAACGGAGCGTTTATTTTTCAGCCATTTAGTAAAATTCAAAATTGAAACCGAATCTGCCTTTCCGCCAGTATCCATCTTGACGTGGGATAGAGTTAAATCGAAACTCGAATAAATAGAAAGGTTTTTGTCGCTTTGCGATAAACGCAAAATCAGTGACATGATTTGTTCGTGAGAGAAATCTCTCCCTAATTGAAAGGGCAAAAACAAATCGTTAGCGTATTCTCCAGCCATTAACGTGATACCGACATAATCAGTAGGAGCGACATTTTTCAGTAGAGTTTCGAAAATTACTCTCAACAGATGTTCGATTAATTCTGCGGGAGTTAATTGAAATCTCGTCAACAATGAAACAGCGGGAGGTATGATACTAACAGTAACGTTTTGCTGTTCAGTTTTAAACCTAACAGAATTTTTTTTCGTGATTTTCGTAATGTCTATTAATTTTGCTAGCTCATCGTCTAAATCTTCCTCCATTTCGATTTTTTTTGGGAGGGGGCGAGCCTAAATCTTTCTCATCTCCCTCCATTTTGTTGGGGGTGGGGAGGCAGAGTCTAAATCTTTCTCGTCTTCATCCATATTTTTTTTTGGGGGGGGGGGGGGG
>JAHWFP010201742.1:0-10904 GCA_023313725.1 Lithobius niger | reverse complement strand
TGAGGCACTGCCGCACAGGTGTTCGGTGTGGTGTGCTGAGGTTGAGGAACTCGGTGGTACTGGACGATATTCCTGACGTCGTGGATGTGTTGGGTATTGCTGGTTTGCTGGGAATCATGGACAGACCACCTCGTTGCTTAAAATGCCGGCAACGAGGTCATGTGAGACGTTTTTGCACTGCTGTCTACTGCCAGGAGTGCAGGGTGGCTATTCCGCGTGAGGCGCCGTGCAATCACCAGAAGCCACCCAAGGAGGCTCATGTCAACGATGGCGGTTCAGGGGCTAACGGACCATTGACGCGTGCCTCACCTGCGAAATTGTCGGCTGAATGGACAGTGCAACGTAGATCCCGCAGGCGGAAAGCCTCAACTTCGCGGTCAGGGATGGCAACTTCGCCGCCCCTTCCGAAACTTGCAGCAGTCAGCTTGAACCGGTTTTCCCCTTTGGCTTTGGGTGATGGCTCTGTTGAAGGGCAGCCTGTGGTTGTCGAGGAAGTGGTAATTGATGCTGTGGAGAGTGTTGTAGAAAGTGTTCCTGTGTCGTCGGTAAGCGCGGTTTCAGGGCAGTTGAGCCCGAGCGGTGTGGCTGGAGGCGAAGCAGTCAAGGGGAGCCCTGAACATGTTATTGATGCTATTGTGATTGATGAGGTAGCTGGATCTGGTGTCCTGGATGTCAGCGATAGTGGAAGTGTTGAGCCCAGTTGTGTCTCCAACTGGGCTAGTGTGTGTGATGTTGCAATGTCAGACGGTGAGCTGTTTGAGGATGAAGTGTCCAGTGTGACGGTTAGTGTGTCCGGCAGTAGTGGGTCCAGCTGTGTTTCTTCTTCCAGTACATTGGAAGGAGGGGAAAATGAGTTGTTGAAAGTTCTTGTTACCCCGTAGTGTTCCCCCCCCCCCCAACCTGTTTTCTCACTTTTCACGTTTTGTACATGGAACGTGAGGGGAGCGGCTAATAAGAGAGAAGATATAGAGGTTTTAGGCACTAAAGTAGAAATTCTTGGGCTAATGGAGACCAGGCTACCAGTGGGGGTCACCCTCGTTATGGATGGCTTTGTTGGATTAGGGGGTCCAGGGGGATCGGGGGTGAGGGAGTACATTAGGGATTGGGTTCCATTTGTAGCACCACCCTTACCCCCACCATGTAGAGGAATAGACGCATGCGTGTTCAGGGTGTGGTGGGGCACCGGGTGGGTCACGATGGGGGTGGTCCACATCACGGGGAATGTCTCTCGGCGGGAGTGGGTAGGGTGGGTTGGGTCGCTTCCTCGCCCAGTTATTTTTTGGGGGGGGGGATTTTAATGCTCACCACTGGCTGTGGGGTAGTGCACGGTGTAACACCCGAGGCCGGGTCATTGCTAGTTCCTTGGACAGTCTTGGGTTGGCAGTCGTGCAAAATGGCACTCCAACCTTTGTCAGGAAATACGGTGGTGTGATCCAGGAATCGGTCCTGGATCTGTTTCTCTGTACTAGTGGGCTGGCTACGCAGTTCTCGTTTGAGGTGTCAACTGACCTTCGGGGAAGTGACCATTTTCCTGTGGCATTGTCGTGGAGGGGAGGTGGGCGCGTCCTTGATCATCCAACTCGGTCGGTCTACCCAGCTGTGAGTTCGGGTGATTTTGCACCTTAGCTAAAAAAGTGGGTTCGGGGGAAGAGGGGGAGGAGACATTCTAGTGGGGGATGTAGAAGTAAAAAAAATGCTATCTGGTGGACTCCCACCTGCATAGTGGCGATCAGGGACAGGCGTCGCGCTTGGCAGCGGTTTCAGCGGTATCGGTGTGATCAAAGGTGGCTGGAATATATAGGCATTGCCCAGGAGACTAGGTTTCTTCTCCGGAGGGAGAAGTTGCTGTTAGGAGCCAGGCTTTGTGAGCAGGTGTCCCAGGGGTTACCAATCTCTCGGGTTTGGGCCATGGTCCGCCCTCAGGACGCCCGGTCCACGGTTGCATGGGTGTTTGGCGAGGCTGGTGTGGTCCTTCGGGGCCTCCATATGGCGGAGGCTTTCAATGCGAATTTTGCTGCGGTTTATGATTCTCCGAGGGGCGTGCCCCCGCCGGTGAGTACTGTGGAGGAACCATGTGGGCCTGAGTTACCTTTTGACATGCTCGAGCTCTGCGCGGCCCTAGACTCCTGTCGCCCACAGAGAGCAGCGGGAGTTGATAAGGTCACGTATGGGGATCTAAAGAGTTTGGGGGCAAGAGGTCGTGAAGAGCTGCTGGGTTTTTATCAAAGTCTGTTCGACGGTGCCCCGGTGCCATGCTCCTGGCTGTTTTCAGTGCTGACTCCAGTGTTGGGTAGGGGCAAGGTGCGCACGGCGGTCTCGAGTTACAGACCCATAGCCCTCCTCTCATGCGCACGCAAGGTGTATGAGAGGATGCTTGTGAGTAGGTTAGTCTGGCAAATTGAGGGTTCAGGGAAGTTGTTTGACGCCCAATTTGGCTTCCGGAAGCACCGGAGTGCCCAGGACGCGATGCTGTTCCTTGAGTCTGGCATCCGGGAAGCGTGGCTCAGTGACTGCTTTGCGGTTGCTGTGTTTCTTGATATTAAAGCGGCCTACGACATGGTTGATGTGTCGTGGGTCGGGCATTCACTGGATGGTCTGGGCGTCAGCAGGAAGTTGAAGGCGGCTGTCCTGGCCTTGTTAGGGAAGCGTAGCTTCGCGACCAGGGTCGGGGGAGTTTGGTCTGGTGTGCGGGTCACCGACCGGGGTCTGCCACAGGGGAGTTGTTTGAGCCCGGTCCTATTTGCGGTTGCAATCAACTCTGTTTTGGTGGAGATGGGTCAGTCAGTCAACGTTGTGGCGTATGCTGACGACGTGGCTGTCTGGCTTGCTGGACAGGATCTGCTAGCTGTCCTTGCGACTCTTGAGGCTGCTGTTGGTATCGGTGCGAGTGCCCTGGCCGCCAGGGGGTTGCAATTGTCTAGTGCAAAGACGGAGATCATGATCTTCCGGCGAGGGCAGGCCTGGGAGGGGTCGATTACGGTTAACGGCACTCTTGTCAGGGCTGCACCCAAAGTTCGGTATCTTGGGTTCTGGCTGGATCCACAGCTCCAGTGGTATCATGAAGTGACCGCTGTCAAGGGGAATATTTTGGCTCGATTGAATATTCTGAAATCTTTGGCTGGAAACGCGTCGGTCGCAAAGCGCAGTACCATAGTCACCTTTTACAAGGTGTATTTACGGTCCTGTGCTGACTACCACGTTCCGGTCCTAGTCAGCTCCCGTAAGGCAATCGAGAGCATCCAGGTGGCTTTAAATGATTGTCTCCGGGCTGTCTCGGGGTGTCTGCCCTCTACACCGGTCCACGCTCTGCACATTGAGACCGGTGAGACCCCAGTTGCCATCCGAGCAAAGGAGCTGCTGGTTAGAATCTGTCACCGTGCAATCGCTAGGGGAAGTGCGGACCCTCTGGCCATCATTTTGTTGGACTATTTGGCTCTGTCCCAGGATGCCCGAGAGTTGTTGGGGGCTCCTGGTATTGGGGCTTCCCTCCTCCGGAATGCTGGGTTGGTTGATTGCCGTCGGCCGGTGTTGGTGCAGCCGCGCGCCCCCTGGCTCTGGTGTGGGGTGGCAGAATCTGCCCTGCTGGATGTGGCAGCCCCGCTTAGCATGGCACGGTCTTGTGCATTGGTGTTTAGTGACGCCTCCTTTATTGAAGTAGGCAATAGGGGCGGGGTGGGGGTGTGTATCCCTAGCATGCACCTGGAATACAGTTACTCCCTGCGCTCCCTCCCGTCGGCCTTTGTAGGTGAGCTTGTTGGTATTTCGGTGGCCTTGGATGTCGGGTCAGACCTCCGGTTGCCGGAGTTTTGCGTTTTGACTGACTCCAAGGCTGGCATTGGTTTCCTTCGTGGTTGTTTTAGGTCCCTTCAGTGCTCTCACCCGATTGCTTATGAGATTGGGTGGAAGTTGTTTGCACTGCGCCAAAGTGGCCAGAATGTTTTTATTGGATGGGTGAGGGGACACTCAAGCGTCTTTGGGAATGAGTTGGCTGATGGTCTCGCAAGGCGGGGGTCTGAGGAGGACTGCGCCCAGGTGTGCTTTGCTCTCGGCCCTCGTGACTTGCGGCCAGTTGCTGGAAGGGTTTTCATGAAAGAATGGGAAGAAGTCTGGTCATCCAGTACCACTGGGCGTAGGCTGTTCAGTCTGCATCCCTCTACGGTCTGCCCAAGGCTTCTGGACGGCCTCTCGCGCAAGGATGCGGGGCTGGTCTCAAGGCTGCGCACGGGGCACGTCCAGCTACGCTCTCATCTGTTCCGCCTTGGATGGGTGCGCTCGAAGTTGTGCGCATGCGGTGGTGGTGAGGAGACGGTGGATCATTTTTTGTTGGACTGTCCCCTTTGGGCGAAACACCGGCGGTTTGTGGTTGGTGTGGGGCCGAACCCCCTGCTCACGGTTCTCGGTGTTCCTCCGCATTCGGTGTCTGGTATCGGTTCATTGCGTCAGCTTATTGCCTTTTGTAAGGCTACACGCCGGTTCACGGTCTGACTGGTTCCCCTACCCTGGTTCTCTCTTCTTTTCAGCTCCCTGAGCGGCCATCTCAAGTAGTGCCATGTAATCTGGTGTTATGGGACTTGTATATGGGTGTTTAGGAGGTTGGGAGTGATGTTTTGGCTTTTGGCTTAGGAGAGTAAGTTAGGTTAAGTTAGGTTAAGTCCTAGTTAAGTGAGTGAGCAGATGGTATGTAGACCTCCTTAGGCTCAATAAAAGAAGTAAGTAAGTAGAGTATTAAATCCCGTATTCGCACAGTTGCAACAATACTCAACAATGGTTGCATATTTATTCTGCACACTTATTTTGCACACTTTTAGAATTCTTACAAGTATGACCATATTGTAAAGCAATATTGCTACTTTGGATGAATTTTGGATTGGGAGGGGCCGGGCCTCTTTGGGAATATACTGCAGGGACCTCAGGAACACTCGCACCGGGTGGACCGGGATATTGGGGGGGGGGGGGGGGGTGGAGGAAGCCTCAGCTTAAGAAAGTGGCGTAAACTTGAAACGTATTTCTGCAACTTGGAGATACAATTTAAAACACGTGACTCCGGTTGGGGAGGGGTGGGGGTGGGTTGGCACTCCGGAGCTAACGTTTTCCATGAAAAGGGCGTGAATTTGAAAAGTTTTCCTGCAATTGAGCGTATAATTTTTACATATATTCATTTCTAATTTAAAAAAAAAAATTAAATTAAACAAGGGTTTCCTGCAGTGTGGGAGGATCAAGAAAGCTAGCGTAGTTTTAAAGAAAGCTGCGCGAATTTAAAACGTTTTCCTCAAAATTAAAATACAATTTCCATACGAATTCATGTGAAATTGTTCAATAAAGTTTATTTTTTAACTTAGCCCGGGTTCTAGGAAGGCCCAATCCGTCACTGCTTTGGATCACTTCTTTAAAATTTCCGCAGTGTTACATTCTAAACCTACAACAATACTTTCTTTAACAACTGCAGCAGCTCTATCGCCGGCATTGTTGGTCTATTCCGAAATGCTCCTTCAGCGAACACGGGAAATAAGATTTTGCCCCCTCAGACTACAACCAAACTTTAATAGCAATATCCCACGTGGGGTGACTGTTCAAAGCGTATTGTTAAAGCATCGTTGCTCGGGGTAACTACTGTTGCTTCATTTCGAATGTCCCCTTCGACAAACAATGGAAATTTTAACAATATGCGAATTTAAAGATTCTACACCTCCTCGTACGTCGCTCTACCAAAAGTGTGCATTAAATCGCTTAAGTCGACCCATTGTTGCAAAATCCATGCTATACCATTACATAAACTTGGAAAATCTGTAATTTTCATAAATGGTGCCCATGAAGTTTTGGGCAATGTTGGCGATATGGTTGTGGCAAAACTAGTTTTTACCGCTGCTCGACAGCTTCGGGAAAACATTTACAGTTAAATGCCGGTTGCCACCAAATTAGCATTGCAGCATCTAGGCCTATCGAGTTCTATCTCACAGAAAGCAAAGGAATGCACAAAGCAAAACTTTTAAAAGCTACAAACAAGCCACGTGACTTCTTAATTATTGAGCAAAAATTTGGTACGACCTCGTGCACCTGGAAACAAGTTATAAAGATTAACGATATTAGTGTCACTAGATGGAGCCAGGGGAATTTCTTTATAATTTTCCGTTGCTCCATCTAGTGACACTAATATCGTTAATCTTTATAGCTTGCGTCCAGATGCACGAGTGTGTACCACATTTTTGCTCAATAATTAAGGAGTCAAGGGGCTTGTCTGTATCGTTTAAAAGTTTTGCTTTGTGCATTCCTTTGCTTTCGGTGAGACAGAACTCGATAGGCCTAGATGCTGCATGCTAATTTTGTGGCAACCGGCCTTTAAAGATGATTTCTCTCCACCTATAGTAAAGTTAAAAGAGGTGGATCTTCTGGCATGAAAGATGCTCGATGTTCTGACTTGGCTGAAGCCAGGCAAAGAGGATGTACAAGTGCCGGAAGTGGATGGTGTAGTTTCACTTGATGTGGGATCTGGAGTGTCATGTCTCTTGTAAGTTGGCTGCGTAGTTGAAAGTGGTACGGAATATACGGCATATGCCAATACAAGAGCAAAGTGCATTTGGCGTTAGTTTTTATAAGCGAGGGTAGTGGCTCAGGTGGTCACTGGTTGTTATTTGTTAGTGTTATAGTATTAGGTTCGTTTTTTTTACAGCTGTTTGAGAACGGGGAGATGAACTTTGTTGTTAACACTCCTTAAATAAACATCTATCTATCCACATATCTATCTATCAGTCTATCTATCTGCATACCTATCTACTTACTGTTATTGCAGAAAAGTTTAAGTAGACATACAAAGTGATCATTGTTTTCAATATACTATCATCGGCGTTAAATAAAAAACCTCCGTTATTACCCACAACGAAACAATGAAACAACGCCACCAGTAGTAACAGTCCCAATCAACATTCGGAGAAGCAACAACCGGGCAACTAACCAACAGAGAATAGGTAAGTAGGCAAGTTTACTTAAAGAGTACGACCCCCATATGAATCATTTGCCCTATCTAGAACTTCAGCACAAAACTACAACGAAAACATCTAAACCATTAGCAACAAAATCATCAAAAAACAGCTATAAACATTAGTCAGAAACAAAAAGAAATTAAAAACAAAATAAAATCAGACACAAAAAATTTCGAGGAACAATTGCGCTCAGCGATGCAGCAAGTAAAGGAGTCAGTGCCAGAGCAAGAGAGGGTGACGGGAGCGGCCAAAAATGCCGCCCTCCTCAAAAAAAAAAAACTAATAAAAAAACGTTGATTTTTAATAAACGGTCTTTTGGTAAAGCCTAAATACAATTGTAAAATACAGTTTTTACTGCTCCTACATCACCCCTTCAGATTAGATACACGTATGTATTTTCAATGTGTTGGTTATGTTGAGGTGGTGGGATCAGTTTTTGAGTAATGTGGGACGGGGCGTGTGACGGGATGGTGATACCATAATGATAAAAGGGGGCAATAAATGAGCTACTGGCCTTAAAAGTACTCAAACGCTTTGCTCTAGGAAGGAGTTGAATCATTCGTCAAATCCCGCAGTCGTTGACAACCATAAGGCCACTGGGGTGGAATGAATAGGATATTGCTAGAACACATGTGATTTCATGAAATAACCGACTTATCCCACTGCCGTGGGGTTCATGAGCTATGTCCATGAGCTTAAAGATTGTGAGCATTCATGAGTGATACTTATATCATTGTTTCGTCCGCAAGACGTTATTATACGTATTGGTGACAAAATGCAGTGTGAAATGTGGAATACAAACGTGTGTTTACTCTTTTTTATGCTGTTTTATAGTTGTGATTGGGCCTTCTTCAGAAAACAAGAAGGGGCGGAGGAGGTAATTTTATACAGTGACGTTATTTGCGGATAGACTCTCGTGGTAGGCATCCAACGGTTGTTCAATGAGTGGAATATTTTGGGATTGTTATTGCGGACGTGCTTCATCTTTGTTTATTATTGTCACGAAATTCCTTTAGGCAATGACGTATCTCGCTCCTAATTGGGTCTGGACAATCAATAGGTGCGAGGAGCAATGTTCAGAATTCGTACAAAGACAAGTATAGCATATACCGTCAAATTGAGTGGATATGCCATCTTATGCATTGTGCCAAACCTCACTCGATTTCACGCAATATCTCGTAAGTGCACCACCAATTAAAATTAGCGCAGAAGGTCATCGCCATTTTTTACCAATACAAGTTACCAACCTCTCGTGAGGTTGAGACCACTTACCGATGCTCAGATACTTCTGGTGTACCATCTCGTACTGCGGCCACTGGAGCTTCACGAAACGGTTTTTGTTCTTTCCTCCGTGCAACGACGTTTGTTTGTCCGGTGCGTTGGGGTCCCTGAAACGGAAAAAAACAAATAAGAAAATTTCTAGCGAACAGTGTAAAAAAAATCAAGGCTTTCCGTGGTCAGTAAAAGCATTTTTTACTTCACAGATTGTAAAATGATATTACTGTAATAATACTGTCGGATGCCTGTGAATAACCCATTTAATAGTGAAGGAAGAAAATCGAGTAGCACGCCAGAACTTCCAACGAATCTCATATACTATAAGGTCTCTCAACTACATCCGGGACAGACCTACCTGGGGCACAAGCCAGATCCCGTAGTAATGCTACACCACTGCCCGTAACACTCAGATTCTACAGAAACACATCAGTCAGACAACAGAAAGCTTACTGGGTCCGGCTTGGCCCGCGCAACAATGGATTTTGCAAAAATGGGCCGGTGTGGGGGATTTAATGCACAATTTTGGCAGAGCGATGTCCGAGGAGGTGTGGAATCGCCCGAGGGGGCGAAGCTCCCGATGATGTTCCACACTTCCCCGGACATCGTTCTATACCAAAAGTATGCATTAAATCGCTTACAGCGACCCATTTTGGCAAAAACATGGTATCTACATCATTAAGGACGTACTAGAGGAGTAGCTCGCTTCACTCGCTCATTCCACGTCGTCTCGCTGCGCTCGAGGAGGTTTCTTGCTGCGATACCGACACTTACGATACCGACATACCTTCCACATAAAAAACGATCAAACAAACTATAAGAGTAGAATGCGATATCGGTAATTAAGATAGGTCAATATGATTTTTTTTACGTCCAAGGAGTCAAGCAAAAAGATCAAGCAATTTATCAGGAAAGCGCTGTTTCTGATGACAAACGCTGATTTTCGTTCGCTTCGCTCACTCAATCAGCGCAAACATTTCCGCAGATACGTGACTGTATCAATGTAACCACCAAGAACCACACACACTTGTAATTTGTATTAGTATACATTTTATATGGGTTTTCTTGTTTTACTTATTTTAAGAATAGTGTTCTTTAAGTCCTGACCAGTACAGACCTTTCCATGGGCGTCTTATCACTTCACTTTCTGATGATCCCTCACTTGGAGAAACGTCTGCAGAACGTCAGATGTAATCTCCTACGAAGGTGAGAGATGAAATATTGCAAGAGCAAAGCGAGACACACATTGAAAAGTTTTAGTTTACGTCGAAATCGCTCGCTTTGCTCGCTCAATCCTCGCACTGCTGTGCTTCAGAATCCAAGAAAATGACGCCCTTTCAAAACCAGGTCTATGAGTCTGTTTTTTTCCATGTATCAAGTCAGTTAATACGCATTCAGGCCCATCTTTCCATCCATCCTTCCTTCCTACCACCCTTCCTTTCATCCATCCTTTTTTCCATCCATCCATCCTTCCTTCCATGCATCCTTCCTTCCTTCCTTTTTCATCCTTCTCTTCATCCTTTCATAAATAAGTTCTTCTTTCCTTCCAAACATTCTTCTGTCGTTCCTTCAATCCTACATTCCAGCCATACGTCCTTCCTTCCATCCATCCTTAATTTGCCATCCATCCATTAATCCTTATGTTGCAAAATACGTCGTCCGTGCATCCTTTTCCAGTTCAACTCGCGTTGCTCGAGGAGGTTATCATGAACAAACTATGACGTCATGAACGAACATGAAGAGGGTTAAAAAAAACTTTGACGTTAGTTTTTCAGGTTCTTTCGCCTATTTGAGGGTGATAATATAAAGTTACAGCGATGAAAATAGGCCTATTAAAAGCGAAATTTAATTATATTTCGTTTAGTCCTACTCCCATCTTTGTAAGTGCCTTGGTTCCGGAAGAGTAGAGGTACAAACACGCATGCACGGACGCACATGTTATGTACATGATGTGCGTGCGTGCGTGTTTGTACCTCAACTCCTCCGTAACCAAAGCACCTACAAAGATGGGAGTAGGACCAAACAAAAGATAATTAAATTTTGCTTTTAATAGGCCTACTTTCATCGCTGTAACTTGATATTATGACCCTCAAATAAACGAAATAACCTGAAAAACTAACGTCAAAGTTAGTTTTTTAAAATCCTCTTCATGTTTGTTCATGACGTCAAAGATTGTTCATGAAAACCTCCTCGAGCGAAGAAAGATGATCTTGAAGAGGGTGCACAGAGGACGTATTTTGCAACACACCACATATACATCTTAAAATTGGTTTTGTATTAACCAATGAATTGATGAATTGATGCATGGAAAAATCAAAACAATAGATTTGGTTTTAAAACGGTGTCAAACATTCGTGTTTCTGAAAAATGGAAGGAAGGAAGGAATGAAGTAATGAAGAAATATTGAATGGAAGATGGAAGGAAGGATAAAAAAAGGAAGGAAGGTTGGATGAAAGGAAGGAACGAATTAAGAATGGGTGGAAGAATGGAAAAAAGGAAGAAATGGAAGAAAGGATGTGAGAATGAAGGATGAATGAATGGATGGAAGGAAGGATGGAAGAAAGGAAGGATGTGAGAAATGAAGGAAGGATGGAAGAAAGGAACAAATTAAGGATGGATGGATGGAAGGACGTATGGATGGAATGTAGGATG